>VZTL01073458.1:0-57389 GCA_013400535.1 Scopus umbretta | reverse complement strand
AAAAAAAAAAAAAGAAGCATAAATTATGCCTTTTTCACTGCAATCGAAGAAAATACAGCAGTTTTAGCCTCTCCACACTGCTGCCCTAAATGTAAATTGTACCATCTCCCAGTTAGATACCACTTTTGTTTTTGCCGAATCACTTGATATAAACATTGATCCCTCCATGGCTGAACATTTAATACTCTCCCTCGAACATTTGCCTGTGATGTGGACTTACTTGCTGTGTTGTAATTCAGAGGTGCGCTATTCCTTTACGAATGTGTGAGTGTTCATATTTGTTCCCGTGTTAAGCCCTCTGTGCATCAGGTTTATGAGTCTAATGGTCTTCTCAAAAGAATCACCTCATCAGATGGAGCAAATTGAAGAAGCACCCGCAACTTTGGAGTATTTTTTATATTGCTGTGAACATTAGTTTTGCTATTTAAATTAATGTTCTAATGTTCTATTGTGTTTTATTTTGTCCATAGTAAAACAGAGACAAATTCTGCAATTAAACTGGAATAGTTCATTACAGATGACACTAATAATTGAACAGCGACATTGGAAAATATCTTTTCTCCTTTACGGCAAGTGTGCACAATTGTCAGAAGGTTATACTGGATATAAAAAGTCACATTACAGTAAAGGAAGTGCATGAATCTTTAATCTGGATGATGGGAGAATGTTGCTGGCAGGAACAAAGGCCATTTTAGAGTCCCAAAATCTAATGAGTGGTGAAAAAGAGTAGAAACTAAAAAAGAAGCCTGTAAACCTATGACAGTGCTATAGGTTTGGCTGAGATATTAAGCCAAGAGTTATAGGGACATTTAATCTTATGTCTGGGGCCAAAAATGCTGAGGAATATTTATTGTTAGTGCTCTTATATCTAGACTTCACCTCAGTATTTCTTTCTGATCCCATTCCTGGCAATTAATGTGTTAGAGAGGGACCACATTAATTTTCAGTCCAGAAATACATGGTACCTTTGTTCTAATATGTATAACCGGTGCAGCTGGAAAGATATGAGGGAGAAGGAGACTACCATAGGGAAGGAGGACAGAGTATTTTTGTAGGCAAGCTTTAAAATACATTTTCCACTAAAGCTAAGAATCACCATTCAGGCCACATTTGCATTAACAAATAAAATGTAGTGTTTCTTCTGCAATTTAAAGTTACAATTTCTCTCTCTCTGCCCTGCTATGAACTCTCAGAAATTACCCACTGTAGATCCCAGTAAGAGGAAGGAAAATTAACCTGTACATTTTGCTTAAAGTTTGAAGTGCCCACATTTAAAAAAAAAAAAAAAAGGCACGAAGGGATTACATCAGCAGAAATGTTGTTATGGGTAATATTTTCACAAGTACCCAGCTGGGATACCAGAAGCCCAGTAATAGCTCCTCTGCTTTTGAAGGTGTGATGTTTTGCATCAGTCTGTCCTCGAGGTATGTGGATGGCTTCCACTGACGTGAGCTGCAGCTGCACAGTGTAAATGAAGGCCTGCGTAATTTATTTTTTACCTGTTATTAACAGCTGCAACCCCAAATTTACCCACAATGACTTTTTTTTTTTGTCCTAAGACACAGAGCTTTCTCATGTATCACTGTGCAAATACTTTCACTGGAAATTTCAGGGATTTGGAAGCCATTTTTGCCTTAGCCACCATTTTGGGGGATATGGGCAAACTATTTCTCTTGAATTTGTGCAGCCTCCTTTAATGGGCATTGCAATTATTTGCCTCCCAAAGATGTAATGAGGTGCGACTTGTGAATACCTGGGAAAGTATTTGGAGAGAAAAAGCTTCATATAAATGTCATTTAAAAAAACCCCATTATATTGGCCTTCAGAACAACTGAAATATGTGGAATTTGGTGTACACTAAAATGAAAAACTAGAGGCAGTATTTCACCACTAGGGTTTACTGCTGGTTCCAGGCTGTAATGGAGACAAGGCTCAGGCATCTTATTGTCGCACACTTAAATTTTAAACAGACTTCAAAAGAAAATCTGGTGGTAGAAATGTCTGATCTGCTTTATGCGATACCCTTGTGTACAACTAATTGCAGATTTTGGAATTCCTTTTCCTGACACAGAATTTTGCAACAGCAGATCTCAAAGTGCTCCACAAAGTTCATGGCTCTCGTTCTGCAGATCAGGGAACATCTTGGCTTTAAATGCGAAGGGTCACCTGGGGATTCAGGGAGGGGTGGCTGGGGAGATAGCTCCTGCCTCCCAAATCCCAGGGGAGCTCTACCCAGCAGACTGTTTTGCCTCTCTGAACAGGAATTTGAAAAACTCACCAATTAGCATTTGCCTGAGTCCTGCTTCTTGCTCCTTTTCTACTTTCTTACAAGTGTTAATTTTGCTAACATCGTCCAATGATATCTTAAAAATATCTTTGGCACTGGAGGCATTTTTCACTTCACCGTTTTGTTGTCTTTCTCAAGTACTTGCAATGAGTCCTTCTCTTCCTGAGATAACAGCCTTGCTGAGGTCTAATAGTTCAATTCCTAAATATTGCATCCCTTTAAAAAGACACACCAAAAAGAATACAAAATGCCATGTATAAAACAATATTTTGGAATATAAAGAAGCTTACTTGGATTAGTATTCCATAATAACATGATTATTTCTCTCAAAAACAGTGCTACTTATGTTGTTTCCTGCTTGAAATATCCTGCTTTGCATTTTTTTAAAATTTACGAAATAATTGGTTTTGCACAGCAATCTACAGCAAAAATATTCAGAGACCACTATGCATTTCTGCCTGATCTGCTACATTTCCTCTCTCCAAAAGAAAAAGACCTTGGATGTTTTAGATGCAGCAGCCAGCATCCTTCAAAAGACAAACTTAAAAATTAGCTCTGATGTGATATAACTAAAATGCTGATGGCTCAATTTTTAGCTATTCAGGATTGATGATAGCTGAAATAAACCAGTTACACAACTAGAGCTTTTTTCAGGAACACATTTAAGCACATGCTTAAATTTGGGCATACATGTAAGGTCTGAGATTTTTAATATTTTCCTAAATTAGATCTTGAGTTTCCTGGGGGTGTGTATATAAGAGATTTCCCTCAGCAATATGGGTATTTCTCTGAGCACTGCCAGGGCAAAGGGGATGCGAGGCTAAAGTTTATGGGGGGGCCTCTCACTTCCAATTTCTTGAGGTTTTGCCTTAAGCATAACTTTTCTTCAGAAGGTTGCATCTTTTTCATTCTGGCTTTCTCTTGTTTGGTTTGGAAGATGTAGCTATGTATTTCCTGAAGTCCTTAATAATGTGGAGAAACATTCTTTTCATGCTCGTAAAAAACAGACGCATCCCAGCTAGGCCCAGAACATATGTGACTGGTTCCATCCTCTTTACAACATATTGCTGTGTGAAATAAGGAACATGAGACGATCATCACTTTCCAGTCTCTTCGGACTGCGATGCCAGATAGAAGGCATCCATCCATTTTTTCCTTCATCTTTTTTTTTAGTCCTTATTCTCCCATACTGATTACATTTGAATAGCCATTTTATTGCCAATTCTGCTAGCTATGATCAAGCCTTATTATGCTTTTAAATGATGTTAAATGAAAGCAGCAGAATCAGGCCCTTTGCTTGCCTGTTGCTGGCAGAGGTTGAAATGCTTCACCATTCCTTTTCTTCTCTTGTTGTTAATAAATAAGACACGTAATTCTTTCATATAATAATTTTGATCTTGAGGTTTGATGGTGACAACATTCTAAGAATCCAGGAGGAATGAGTCATTTTGCAGTGCCAAAGCTCACTATGCACGGGAGGGTGCTACTAGTAATGTGAAAAAAAACCCAAAACCCAAAACCAAACCCCACAACAAACCAGGCAGCAAAATTTTTACGCCTTTTTTTTTAAATGCCTTTCTTGTTGTTGTTGCTTTAGTATAAGGTGGTATATTGACTGTAAGTGATCATATCTCTGGCAGCACAGAAGAATGGACTCGGGTCTTCTTGCATGAAAAAAATCTCTCTGGAAAGATTCACACTTTCTGCTTAGTTTCACTTTTTCTGTTTCTCTTTGTTCGAACAGAACAACACTTTAACACCACATGCAGCTAAACATACATAAAACCCACACCTAACTTGCATCCTTGATTTACCTATGTAAATCATATTGGTATTTGCACATATAGTTGCCCAATTTACTTATGCACATATAGGGCTCTGGTTCTGCACCTTTAAAATAAATAGGAGCTTTGCTGTTGAATTTGGCGAGTACCAGATAAAATCCTATATGTACAGATTAGACATCCAGTTTCTGATGTCTTTCATGTCTAGTGATCTTGAAAATTCAAGCTCAACTTGGACGCGCTGGGCAGCTGGATGCATTATCCAATATTTGTCCCTGAGTGAACAGTCATTCTCTTACGCCAGGAGAAGATGTCTAGGCCTGGCTGACTGACAGCAAAGAGAGAAAGAAATTTTTGCTTTTTGTCTATTGGTTCAAATCAGGAGTGAGGGAATAAATTTAGTGAGGTACGTAAAATACATTGAAAGTTGAGAGGAATTAGGTTTGCATTATAGGAATAGGATATGACTTTGAAGACACTGTTCTTTATTTCCCTCCCTTTCTTCCTGATTTATTTACTGACTTCTGGGCAAACTTATTTGCCGTGTGGGGCAAATCGAATTGAAACCGCTGAATTTCCCTGACTGCTCGGGGTACCTACTGTCAGAATATCTGCAGAACTTTTAGAATTAGCAGGCACAAAAAATGTTTATCTCACTTGTTAGCTTGGTAAAAGCCCACTGACTTTCTGAAATCACAGCAGCGAGCTGTAAATGATGTGTGAAATGAAAAGGCTTTGCTCACCCAGCAGACACAGAGAAAACATTGAGGAAGCTGTGCCATTGGACTGGGCTTGGTGGAAAGGAAGAAAACAGCTGTGATACAAGAAGAATTAAGCCCAGAATATACCGGCAAATACAGAAAATAAATCAACTTTGATGTCATTTTTTATTTTTCTATGCAGGCTTGTTTTTTTTTTTCTTTCTGTCTTGCTCTGTTTCTTTTTGTACGGAGAGCTGCATCAAGGACTCTGTAAAGCTGAGTGGTTCTGGTTTGTGTGACTTGCATGAAGTTTTAAATTTGAAATGATCATTGATTTGTGCATTATGTTCCAGTATGTTCTACTGCATCAGGCACTTTGTTTTGTTTCTGTCCACGTCTATGTATTTTAGTGGGAAACAGCTTTAGCAAGGAGCCTGTGATAGAAAGCTGACATGGAAAATGAGTGCCAGTTCAAGGGCAGGATCATACATCTTTCCTGCTTTCAACCTTCTGATGTTCTGGGAAGGAAGGGGAAGCACATGGGGGTTAGAAACTTGAATGAGACTGAAATTAAAGGATGGGTCACACTTTCAGGTTAGACAGAGGCATACATTTTTGAGAGTGTACCCTTGCAGAGGAACCAGATGCTGAATCCATTGTGGCTATCACCACCCTAATGGAAAAAGGAGGAGAAAGGGATAAGGTGAGAACCATAGGATCTCCTCGCCAGTGGGCGCTAGTGGGTGCCAGGAGGGATCACATATCTCTGGCCCTCCCAAAGTTTACTCTGTTTCCATATCATCTGCCATCTCTACTCCCCATACTTGTTGGCTTAGCCCCATTGAACACTTGTGGCCCTGCACGTGCTGGAATAAGTAGACACAGACCATTATGTGACTGCTCCAGGGGACTATGACTACAGAATTAGAGTAGTAGCTGGGGCTTGACACCGCGTGAGGGTGGTAGCACGGCTTCTGGATGGGACCTAGCTTGCATTGCCCTGTTCCAAGTGTGAGGAGAGCTGGCATGTGGTTGTCTCTCCATGTAAATCCACTTTAAATAGTGCCTTGCTATGCACTATTAGGTCTCAAACCCTTTGAAAAGATGCTAAATAGCTATACCTGTCCCAGGATCCAAGCTTTGAATTGGGGCTTTTTGTTATATATAACTTTTATTTACAAAAAACCCCAAGATGCTCTGTTGCGACGGTTCCTAACAGTACAGTTTACAATATTTTTTTTGCTGTGTTTTGGCTTGTTACTGTAAAATACTGTGACAGATGGAGCATCATCTGTCAACAATTCCTATCTGACACAGAGTAGAAATTATTGCTATGATGAAATTATTGATCCTGTATCTTTACATTCAGGAGCAAGGAGGATCTTATACTAGGCTGAATAAAATCAAAAGCAGTCTAGTTTAGGATCCAAAAAGGATTTTACTGTAGGAAGACCCTTGGTGACTGGAGGTAGAAGAGATTTTAGTCTTGGCAGACACAGCTACATAAAAGCTAATTTCTCTTAGCTGTCTTACTGCTTTCTATGATATGTCAACACTAGTATGGATGTATCCATGAATCGTTCATGTGTGTTTTTCAGGCAGATAAGAACTAGGGAAGATTTTGGATTTTTTTGTGTGTGTTCATTGTGTTCTCTTTGCTGGGAGCCAACACACTTCTGTGTATAAGATCTCAGAGTGAGGGGACAGCCTGACTAGCCAGGCTTGCAGTCAGGAGAATCATGAGAGACAAAAGCATCATGAAAAACAATTAACAAAAAAGATTTGGGTTTCCAAGAGTCGGCTGGCACAGCTATGGATGTGGGACTAATGTGGCCTAATGTGGCAGTAATTATAGTGCTAATGCCCTCTTATTAGTGCTTAAACCCAGGATGCCTCCTCATTTTAATGACCAGTGGCTTTTATCACTGATTTGCTACATCATTTGCTAATACTCTTGCTATATAGTAGTTATGTTGGAGAGACAAGAAAGGGCTAAGCTGAAATGATAAGAATGAAGGAAATGTGAGGATGTGGGTCTTACCAGCGATGGTCCTTGTGCCTAAATGTACCTCCTTAGAATGACCCTAGTACTGGAGAGGAGAGCTTGTATGAACACAGGCGAATGCAGCCAGCATCAGCCAGTAGGTAAAATGTCTTGCTGGTAGTATCCTGAAAATGTTAGAAAGGTGAGTGGGAAGTCTCAGACTCTTCTCCATGAACTTTTGCTCCATTTGTGTGATATTTAAGGATTTNTCAACCAGGACCCCCAGGTCCTTTTCTGCCAGGCAGCTTTCCAGCCACTCTTCCCCAAGCCTGCAGCATTGCATGGGGTTGTTGTGACCCAAGTGCAGGACCCAGCATTTGGTCTTGTTAAACCTCATACAATTGGCCTCGGATTTGTACAGGTTATAGCTGAATGAGCCCATTTCTTAAAGCTACGCTGCCTAATACTTGTGAAAACTGACCATTCTTATCCCTTCAACAAATAGCAATGGGTTTTGGCGGTTCATGTGATTATCCCCAAAGAAAATATACTGCCTGAACATCTTCAGCCTTGAGCTAAAGCACCTGTAAACCTTAGATCTGAAAATTTGGACAGCATGGTTTTCTTAGGGCATTTCTTATTATGTTTTTTTTGCTGGGTCAGAAATACAAAGAAATAATCAATTGTTCTCTGCTTCCTATTTAAACTAGAAGGACACAAGAGTTTCTTTTTGCTGAAAAAAAGGCCAGCCACATTTGTGGACAGTGATTTGGATTGGTTCTTATTTTTTTTCCAAACCTGCCTGTCCATTCCCAAAAGTGAAAGGGAAACACTTCCATTAGGTGATTAAAAAAAGTTTAGAGTGGCTTGGAACTGCACTGAGGTGGATTTTCCTTCCAGAGAGTCTATTAGTAAATGCTTTTATGGGACTCCACACTCTTCCAGAGTGAGTAAGTCGTGCATCCACAGTCTTGAAAAGCAATCATCTGCGAACTGTACATGAAGAAATGTAGGGGAGGCATGTGTGGTGTGTGTTCCAATGGGACTATTCCCTAGCCACCACTTGCTTCGGAAATTGTATTAAAAAGCACAATTGTTGGTCATTAGGGTTAGCCTTGCAAAGCAGGCATGACAGCATTAGCAGGAAATGCTTCCTTGATTTCAATTATAATGCATAAATTATACTCTTCTTCTGTCTTATCCTTGCAACATTCAACAACAGCATTTCCATCTTGGTCTGGGGAATAGGATTTTGCACATGGTATAACTTCCATTGCCTTAAATAAGGCCTCCCCAATTTTATCACTGAGCACTCACAATCTTCATTATTACAGTTCAGCCAGCAGAAATTAGTTGTATTTAGATCCCTGTAGGCCATAGGACGCATGCAGCTTTGAGATTTGGCTTCCATTTAGCCTTGGGAAGCAGTCTTAAAGCTTGATGATTGAATTACAAGAACTACTCACACCCCTCTGCCAACATTAGAGTGAAAAGCAGAGCTGTCCTGGGGTGTGAGAAGCAGGGAAAGAGAAAGATGGGACTAATCATTCCTTGTTATAAGACTGAAGCATCTATGGGAAAATCCAGTTCCTCTGATTTGCTTTCATCTGGCAAAATCATTGCATGGAAAAAGAGGTTGGGATAATTACATAGTGGAGGTCAGTTTATTATTTACAGTGGTTTATTCATGAAGCACAAGTACGTAGCTTGCTGATCTTGTTGTCCACACATGTGAGACTTTATCTGCCTTTATCTGAAACATTTATGGTATTTCTCTGGCTGGTTTGGGTAGCAAGAGCTGTGAAACCTCCCTGAGCACAGGCTTCAGCCATGTGAATATGCATATAAGGACCTTGACGGTCTTGCATAACCCTCTCGTGCTGTTGGAAAGTCACTTCTCTTACTACCTAGACTAGTTACTTCTCCCTTTGCTGTGATCCTTCCTCTAGTTATGGTGCAAAACCAGCTCACAAGTATTAATGAACATGAACTGTTTAACCTATCAACTTGTTGTGAAAAATCAGTTATTTCCTTTACCTTTTGTATTGAACCATTTCTCTCTGTGTGTTTATGTGTGTATATATGTGTTTGCATTAGAGGGTTGTGCTGCTTTGCCTATGTTTAGCACATATCTGCTTGGTGAATATATCTCAGTTGAAGTGTCTGTGTGCATGAAAAGAGGAGTTTCTTGATATTGTCTCGATAGAAGGCTAAAGTTATAGCTCCAGAAAAGGACTGTGAAATGTTCAAAATGGCAAGAAAAACTGATCTGATGTTGAAAAACTACAAGACAGTGAGTTTTCTTCCAAAGAAGAAAACCACTTACCACTTACAAATCTGCTATTCACATCTTTTAACTACATCATTAATTGGAATTGTTCCATATTTATGTCTTAATCAGTTCTTTCCTTCTCCTCAGAGGAAGCAGCAGTTTTCCAAATTTGGTCCTGAACTTTTTAAAGCCTTCAAGTGCTTTATAGAAATGGCTAATCCAGAGAAAACCATTGCCTGCTTTTCTGTTTCCGTGTATTCACAATTTCAGCATTGGAGGAAATGCACTTAGCACTAGTGAAACATTAATACTGAAGGATTTGCACAGCAGAACACTGGCTTCAAATCATTTTAAGCTCTGGCATGAATAAAAAGTTGTTTTCAAGGATAAATACTTGGAAATTCATATTATGAGTTTACCTTCTTGTTAACTAGGATAATAGAGACAAATATTCCTTATGATCATGAAGGAATAGGAGACACTATATTCCCTTTAAATTTTAGAAAGGCAGAGAGCTTAATTGTGCCATGCCATCCAACAAGTGCTGACCAATGACCAGTAAGTCAAGGACTGTCATGACTGAAACATTTTAATGTTAAATAACCAAAATTGGCTTTTCATCCCCATTCTTCATAGGCAGGCAGCCCTGTTTCAATTGGTTTTGCCTGCAAGTCTCTGTCTTTCTGAATGTCCTTTTGCTACAGAAAAGAAGGAAGTTTATGCTGTGTTCAAGGAGCATTTTAGCTACTGTCTAATATTCCAGACCTTGTGCAAACTGGGGGAAAAAAAAATCAATATTTTGCACCTTCTGTTTGTCTCAGCTCACTGTGAAAACATGAACTCTGAATTAAGAAGCAGTGCTATCATTATACCCGGCTTACTGATTGGTAAACTAAGGCAGTAAATGCTGTGAAATCATGAACTCAGCTAGGAACAAAATCCAGGAACAAGAAAAAATCCTCTGCACTTAGAAGACCAGAAATAATTCCCATTGCCCGTTCCACTGTATCAATTGAATACATAAGAATGGAGCATTTTCCTTCCCTTAACAATTTCTGATGTGGTAGACAAATGAGTAACATGTGTGTCATAAAACAAGTTCAGACCTCTTTTTAAAAGGAAAAATGTAGTTGAGTAGTAACTCTTCATGTCAGGATTTGAGGACACGAGTGACTGGGTCTGGGAATCTGTTTTGTATCCCAAGTCTGCACAAAACCTTCCCCATGTGTGCAAAACAACTAGGGGCTTCTCCTTATCACCACTTTCTCGCAGCTGTTCCATCATGCTCCCACTTGATGGCTACAGTTGGCATGACAAAGACTGAAGATATTTTACATTATGGCTTGGGATCTTACTTTGCACTTGAATGTTGTGTGTGTGCCTTCAGTTAACAAGAAAGTGTTTGTCTCTAAGAGGTCTTAATGCTTTTCACAACCAGCGACCGTAAATAATGGTCACTGATGCACAGAATCCAACTGTTTGCTTGGCTGTTTCCTTTTATTATGAATGTTATATTTTCCATTCTGACTATGCAGAACATCTTTATGATTTCCAATGTGCCTTGTTAACCTGGGAACGGGAGTGTTACAGAGCAAACATGCATGTTGGAGAACCCAGGGCAGAGATATCCCCATATCCACAGCCCACCTCTTGGAAACATAGAAAGTCCAGCAATGCCACAGTTGCATGCTGCCTGGAATTGAGGTGACCTGCTGTTCTGCTCTTTTTGAACTTTTTCTCCTCAAGTTTTGGGTTAGATCAAGCCTGTAAACGAGGTGTGGGATCTTACAGAAAAAGGCTGTGGCTATCTTGAAAATTATATGGGCAGCTGAAAGGTTGCTCTGTATCTTTCAGTAATGGGACTGTGCTGTTTATTCACTTTACCTGTCATCCTGAAGCCTCATTCCTAAACCAGCAATACTTTTCTTCCTTATTTCTTAACATTGCAGCATTATTCTAAGTTTTATAATCTCTCCCACCATTGCAGTCATACAGAATTCATGTGCTTTTGCCCACAATACACAGAATGGAAGACCTGGAATGAAAATGTAATTAAATCGTATGCAAATAAAAAATGCTGCAGCTGACTTCATAAGAAGGAGACTGTCATATCAAATACCATATTGTATTTGATTTCAATATTAACTGATAGGATTAGCAGCGATGAAATTTACCTTAGAAAGGTAAAAAAAGAAAAAAAAAAAGCAAGCCTGTCTAGAGTTGCTGGTGAAAGTATTTCAGTGGTTTTGCAGCTTTTGCACCCAAGAGCTTTTTTGTTCTTTATCTTGGTGCAAAGGCAGCTGTTTCATGGCAGCTGAAGGTTTCACTGCCTGGGTGGTGCTGTACCTGTATTTCCACCCAGTCTGGTCAGCGGGTGGTCTGATGTCTGAATATGGCTGAGGGGACACATCAGCCTGCTGCCTTTCCTGTGGCAATGCCAGGGAAGGGCTGGTGAGTTTACTGCTTCTGCTAAGTGGTCTGTACAGGTGGGCAGCCTTGTTCCCCCAAAACCTGGCTGCTGCCTGGGAGCTGCTGGCTGCAGTCACCAGGCTGCGTACGCTGGTGCAATTTTAGGGCATCCTTTTCTTGCACCACTGTTGTACCCTGTAGATCAGGAACAGGGAAGGCACGAAATGCCTCTCCTCTCTGCATCCGTCCTTGTGGAGCAGTTAACCAGCTCTTCTGTTGTCATCTCACTTGAGTTTCTCTTTCAGAGGACCCTGGGAACACGTGGTATGGCTTACCAGTGCCTTGCACCTCCATGTACAGGTCTGCATGCCGTGTTGCCTGGCTTTCCCCTCCCTGTGGGAGTACTGAGCCTGACCCCACGGCACAGGGACCCCTCAGCCTGTGCCATCTCCCAGTGCTGCCATGCTCCCAGCTTTTACACCTCGGCTCAAGGCACGCTCTTCTGACCTTCTGTGTTCATAAACGCTTGAGCGGCTTTGCCTTCTGTGTAAAGTGCCTTGGGAGCCCAGTATGAAAGGTGCTATTGAAATGTAGGTTTGATTTAATTTGGTTTGATTTACAGTTTGAAAAATGAAAATCTTTCTGCAAAGCTAAGACTGCTGTACAATTATTCCAGCTTGCTTCTGCTGCTTGCAAAGCTACTTGCATTCCCTTTTGGATCACTGGGGATTTCCTTGACACATTTACACTCCTGTTCTCAATAACTCCATACCCAGCCTGAAGCTGACACTTTCTCCCTTTCTCTCTCTTTTTTTTTTTATTTATTAAAATTACCTGCTCCACAGGTATTAAACATAACCAAGCCAAGCAGAATAGAGGCCAATCATAAAACCAGAGATGACTACATTTTTCCCTGGTATGATCTATGACAGGCACATATTCCTTTAAAAAACTGCTATACCTTCAGAGCCTGGAGATCTGAAGACCCCAGTAGCATCAGAAGTTTAAAAAAGTATTACAGAAATTTCCTTTCAAATCCCTGTACTTCCCAAATTTTCTGTCCTTATTTTTGTACTGTGGTGTCACTCTGCTTGATGCTGGGATCCTATACTGGCAGGCACTCTACAAACCCACAAGAGTTGTCCCAGAAAACACACACTTAAGTGGGCAAAAATATTAACAAGAAAACAGAAGTACAAGAGAGGTGAAGTGATTTGTTCAAGGCCACAGAGCAGCTCACTGGCAGGGCTCACCACGGCAGACAGGCTTTCTGGTGCCATATCTACTATAGTTACCCGCCTCTACATCTCTGAATTCATCTTTTAATCCTTTAGCATTCGCAAAGATTAAAAAAAATTACTTCACTGGACTTGAGGAAACCAGGTCCCTGAAGTGGAAAATATCAAAGAATATGACCAGCACTTGTAAAATTAAGTTTGGTTATTTAATGTATTCCTAGCAGCTCATACCTCTGTAAAGACATACAGTCACCCTGGTTCCTTTGCCAGCGTTTCCTAACGTGTGACAGACTTATGGTGAAGAACAGGAGGAAAATGGGAATGATTTTACTTCTTACCACAAAGATTTGCCAGTGCTTGATATATAGTAATAAATGGTAAAACTGCACTCAAACCTTGGCAGGTTGGGCACAACTTTGGAGTTAAAACAAGGAAGCTGTCTTGTAGGTTTAAACAGTGGAGAAGTGTTCTGGGGCAGAATATGACTTCTTGGTGATATAGTAACTAGAATAAAAAGCTCAATAATTAATCCTGCAAAAAAGGGTTGCAGTTTTGGCACAAGCCATTTTTCAACTGAGGCACTGCACTTCCCAGTGCTGTAAACTAACCCATTCTCTGCCAGCTGATATGAAACAACAAGGCAGAAAGATACAGGACATGGTGGAATCACCTTTAGATGACACTGATACTGCTTTGAAAGAGTCGCTTTGGAAGGGATTCATTCCATCTGGCTTGTAACAGGCATCAAATCCAGGCTCCTGGTCTGAGGCCCCTCTAGAGTGGTGGTGGGACTCCATCTATGGAGAGAGAGAGGCCCCTTCAGAGGGCGATTTATCCCGTCTGCCACAGGTATCCGTCTTAGGAAGGGATCCGTCCCTCTCTGGAGGTATTGCTTGCTCTCCGCTGAATATAAAGGGACCCTGAGTGACCAGTGCTCTCGTCTACCTGCCTGGGCTTCCAGGGAGTTACAGCTAGGGGGGATCAGTCCCAAATCTTCATGTCCTGCTTCATGTTGCCATCAGAAATGGTAAAACCTGCCAGGGGCAGGCTGACAGTCTGTGCTTGTAAGTGTGGCACACTTCAAATTTTAGGAATATGTCCTACCTCCCTCTCCCAAGTGTCTCTGGGATGCTGTTGGCTTCGTTCTTGTTGCATCCATGGGTTTCTTTACAACCTCAAGGCAGGCTGCTAGGTGGGGGAATTTTTTTGTGTGTCAGAACATGATTTCTTGGGGAAAACAAAGGGGACACAACTGCCACAAAATGGAGAGACAGGTGGGGATGTCTATTTATATTTTTAAAAACTGCAGATGTGTGTATGCGTGTACATAGAACTGCTCAGGTGAGCCAGGATACATGGATTAATCAAAACCTACACTATTCAGAATGCAATTTGAGATGTACTTGGTTTGATGTTATATTTGTAACCAACAATATAATGGGTTTTTTTCTTTCTGCTTAAGAACTTCAAATGTAGTCTTTGGATTTGTTTAGAATGAAAACAGGTTTTTTGGAACAGAAAAAATTCCTGCAAAAGAAAATTTGGACTCTCAAAGGCTCCAAAACTCACGTAGATAGTTTTATTCCACTGCTCTATTCTTGGTGCGCTATTTATCTTCCTTCTCTGTATGCTGTGCATAGCAGGGCCCCATCCTCTTGTCGTGCATGTATCAGGGGAGCCTTGGTTCTGGCTGGGAGCTGCAGATACCATCCCATTAAAATTAATAAACAGGAACAGTGGAGGTTCCTGGAGAGACTATGAGAAACATTTGACCAAAGTTATTCTGTTTTAAAATGTGTCAGCCTTCAAAAAACAGTCTTCACTATCTCATCCCTCACGCCTTTCTATCATGTCTCTGTCATGTGCTGAAGTTATCCATTTGCCTCTCGGCCCTCTTTCCTCCCCTTGTCACACTTACAAGGTGGCTGACACCTTTTCTTGTCCTTCACCGACTGATGGCTCCTAAACCAGGCCTGGCTTTCTGTGCCTCACCCTGGGGGTAACCGCTGCGTGTTCTCAGAGTATGCATGGGAATACAGGCATCTTCTGCTCTGCAGGTGTTGAGTGGTGTCAGGTGGGTGTACTGACTCAGAAATAGCTTCTTCAAAAAGAAAATATGCATTGTTCTTATTATTTTATTCAAAAAGGAAAATACACTTTTTTTTTTTTTTAACACAGTTTATAAAAGCATGTTGTTTGTAAAAGCAATAGAGGTCTGTGTGTATAGTTCCACTCCTTAACCTTTAATCTTCTTTTGCAGGTTTTTGGAGGTTCTCTTTCACCCCACCTCTGGCTAACATTCTCTACCTGCTTCCATGTATTCCCTCACCTGCCGAGGAGCTGCATGTGACAGTATAAGAGCAATCCTCCTGATGACCTCCAGTCTCCCCTGCTGTACTCCACGCTCAGGATCCTGCAGTGATTTAGCATCTTTGTTTCTAAGCTTAGCTTAGGAAAGATTAAACTGTTCTTAGCATGAAGACAGCCAGTCTCCAGTAAAGACGACTTTTTTTTTTTTTCTCCAGGGGCTCTCATGTTTGTTACTGTTTAGCCCTTCTTGGTTGCTTCTTTTAACAAGCGTTTGAGTTTGCTGGATGCATTGAGACAGGAGAATGTGTGCTTACTGGATGCATGAGAGTTATTAAAAACATACGCAGAAAGTTCCTGCCTCCCGTCTCCTCTTCTGGGGCTAATGGCTGGTAAACCAGGAGATGCCTCCATGGCAAAGTGAGTTGTGGTAGGCTCATCACTTCAGATGTTCTCCTGCAACCCTTTTGCCATCTTCCCTTGGAGTTAGTCCTACATTAGCCCCCTGTTTTGTAGGTAGTAGCCATACTGACTTCACCTGTTTGAAATCCCATGTAAAGGAAGGGGATTGTCCTTGTGCTGTAGCCACTTTGCCATACATTCACCCGTTGTCTCCTCCTTGTCCTCTCCTTTCCACACCAACAGTTTCTGCCCCTGAAACCTTCTGACCTGAGAGAGGCAAGTTACGATAGGATATCCACACTGGGAAACTGGTAAGAGGTTGTGTCTGCCATGGTTTTGAAGTCAAGGCAGCAGTGCCTTTGCCGTGGTGGAAGAAGTTTGTAAAAGCTAACATTAGTCACATTTATGGATGTCCTCTTCCCCTGGGAAGACCCTGGACCCAAGTTTCCTTGGTTTTTCAAATTGCCTGAAACAAGTCTCTGGAGAACCCAGTGGTGGGTGAGAGAAGGTGTGATGTGAGGCAGAAAGGAGAGGGGGTCTAAATCATTCACCTCTGAATGAAGTACTAAACAGACCTGAAGTAGCAGCTGAGACTTTGGAGAAACCAGTCAAATGTATGGTTCTTTCTCCTGAGGGGAAAAAAAAGGTGAAAAAAAATCAAGGGTAGCAAAACATTTCTTTTTCTTTGCATATTACAAAAGGCACCAAATGTAGAAAAGAAGAGGAGCAAGTAGGCTGATAAGAGATTTCATTTCATCCCCCTCAGGGTGCCAACTTACCAGTGGTAACCTCGTGGTCTGCTGATGTCATTCGCACAAAGCAGTTACTTCTGAAGAGACAGGTTTCCTCAGATTTTACCATCTGAGGAAAAAAATAGAGGAAAAAATTGTTTGAAAGGGGAAAAAAATTTAAGGTGTCTGTGTTTTACCAAAAGCCTTTGTAGGAGGTTATTAACTTCAAAAGAAAACTAAATTTATCGTAACTTCTCTCCCCCCTCCCTGTGTTTCTGAAAAGAACGCTTGCTGTGATTGTCTGAGCCATTAAGGGCTCCTGGAAGGGTGACCAAGTCCCGCACTCCCATGTCTGTGTGCTTACTGATTTATCAACCTCTCTGTAGGTAGAAAGAAGAAGGCGAAATTTCCCCTTTGGTGGCAGATGGGCTCCAAAGGCTAAAATACAATTATTATGCAGACACTCAACATGTACAAAATGGGAAGAAAAATCTACCTCTAAGATCCTTATGAGGGAAACTTTTCTCAAGCTCTCAGGGGAGCAGAGACTTCATCACCCCAAACTTTTTCTTCTTTTTGAACAATGATTCCTGGAAAGAAAGACAAGATTTAAAAGTAATTTCCAGAGGTAAGCCATGGATGCCACCTGTTCCTTTTGAATGTAAGCCTGGGATCCACACAAACCTGCTGCACTATCCATGTAACTGAGTGACATTTTGAAGAAAACCTTTTTAAAGTGTCTGTGCTGTGGGACTGGCAGAGGAGAGATTCATGTGTTCCCTTGCATTGTGCGAAAACCTGTAATCTGAAGGAGACAGGAAGGTAGCTGAACTGCTCATGCCGTTGCTGGTGCAAGAGAGTTAATCTGGCATGAAGCAGAAGGTGGAAGGTTTTATAAAAAGCTCCTGCCATGTGGTAGTGGTTTCTGGTGCCCAAATATGCATTTCCTATCAGTGTGACACATGCTAGCTTTATCTTCAAGGAAGCCTTCTCCTCCCGATGCCCTGATCAGGTCTACTTGCTGCTCCGATGTGTATGAACCTGATCCTTAGGTTCCCTGGCAATACCACACTTTGGCAAAGCTCACCTCTTCATGTCCAGGCCCTTCTCTTCTTGCAGCAAGTAGGCCTGTATTTGGTGGTCAGTGACCTTTTTGGAAAGTACAAGTTTAGGATTACCCAGTCAGTGCTGACCAGCCCTGATGGGAACAGTGCTAGCTTCACTGCTGGCAGGAAGGGCAGGTTGTCCTGAACGCTCTGCTCAGACAGAGTCATCTGTATGCTCTCAGCGAGGCTGGGTTTGGTGCTGTAGAGCCCCGTGGTACGAGGTGAAACTTCAGGCAGTTTCAGGCTGAATGAACACTCAGCTGTGCTTGACCTGGCGAGCGTGGAGTGAGAAAATTCAGGAAGCCTTTCCTAGGGACATGGGTGTTTTCAGCTTGGACGTGCGGCTGCCAGCCGGCACGGTGAGCACTGCCAGCTACTCGGGAGAGAACATGCAAAGGCAGGAAACCAAACTGGCTGGGGCTGGCGGGAAGCAGGTCCCATGGCAATGGAAAGGGATGGCAGGGTAGCTAGCTGCGGTACTTGCCGCTCATGGGCACCCTGCAGTGGGCAGGGAAACAGCGGGGGGAGCATGGAAAACAAAATACACTCTGTGCACTGGTTTGTGCTTGACCCCGCTCCAGCGTGCACCCCAAGTAATTCCAGCGGTGTTACTGGATGGGCACCGGTGCAAGTGACAGCCCATCTGAACTTGGTGTTTTCTGTGCCTCTGAAGTAATAGTGGTGCTGAGGAAATGGGTAGTTAAAAAGCCCACATATCCCTGAAGTAACCTTAGCTGCAAAATAAGTCACTTAATTAGCATACAGTAGATACTTATTGTTAAGTGAGAATGCCATCCCCTCCTGCAGGGATTTGAGTTAAACATGATGATTGATAAATTGTTATATTCACACAGTGTCACTCAGTGATATAATCATGGCTTTTGTAAATATTTAGTCAAGAGAGCAATCCAGCTGTTCCCAGCCAGGTTTCATCCAGTGTCAGCCAATGTTCAGTGCTGCTGATTTATTTCATGTGTTGCTTAAGCCGTGAGTAAGATCACATTTTTATGAGTCTCGAAATACCTATGGTAATAAATAGTGAGAGTGCGGAGCTAATGACAACAGCAGAAATAATTATATGGAAAGATATTGCCCAGGGTCCAGAATATGGCCAAGTACTTAACTATTTGTAGTTTTTCAGGACAACTGCGTAGCAGCTTTTGTCTAGATCTACAGCAAGGCAGCCCTCACCAGATGCCATTGAAAAGGAAAGCCGAGTGGGAACCATTTTTCAAAAGGATGCTAGCATCTCCCAAAGCTAGACTGAGATGTTGACAGAGGGTTGAGGTTTAAAGCAGTGTTGGACAAGGAATGGAAATTCCATTTTCCAAAGGATTTCAAGATTTTGAAATTTACCTTGGGTTCAATTTAGATTGAAAGTCCCAAATTTTGAAATCCTGACAGAGGAGGCTTCTAGGAAGGATTCACTCTGACCCAACTGTACTGGTTTTGCTATCAAACACAGTACTAGAATGTAAAACATACAAGTGTATTTAAAATGAGAAGTCATTTTAAGATGAAACACTGACACTGTTAGTGCTGAAGGTGTCCAAACCTGACATATGCACAGTGTTGGAGCCTTCTTGTGCCTTGTGCTTTTTCCCTAAAACACAGTTCTGCAAAACTGACAATTTTGCGAGGCATTTGGTTTTAATGAATCTACATTTTCTGATATCTCTTTTCTGACCATGTTCTTGTTTGAAGAAACACCCATGCAACTTTTCCTCACTCATCTGTCTCACTTTTATTTTGGGAACTCTTCAGGAATAGCTTTTGTTCTCATCTCAGTTCTTTGTTGAGGAACTGTCTGTCGTGATGTCCTACCCCCAAGACTTGGAAGTGATTCATAAAAAAAGAAAGTTTAAAAAAGATGACACCCAGTTTGGATTGGATTGCGTATTTGCGATAGCATGCTTCACCCACAGGGCAAGATGGTAGATGCTGAATTTAACTTATTCCCAGTAAAGAACCTCCTCAATGACCCATATAGACACCTCTTACTGACAGCAGAGGAACAAATTATCTCTACTGCCGAAGTTTCATTTGCAGAAAATTCAACTTTTTGTTCCCTCTTTGCAATTTATGTTCTTTCTTGTTCATAAGCAGGTCATAATTACAGGGTGTTTCTAATTTTCCAGGGAACACGGACATTTTGAAAAGAAATACAGTATTAACAGCAGTGGGGTGAGTGTCTACAAGAAGGTAAGCTTAGATCAATACACAGACAGCCTTTTGCTAGCTTGGATCTTAAAGTAGGGGGGACAGACGACACACTCCAGGAAGGGAAGCAAAGTCTAGGACGTGCCTGAAAGCAAATGTAGCTCACTGACAGAATGAGGTGAAGTAGTCCTACAGCACCGCAGACAGAGTGAAGCAGAGACTTTTTATTCGTTGAGTGCATGGAAACATCTGAGGCAAAAGAAAAGCTGTTTCAAATGGGCATTAGCATGCCTGTTGGCACTCTCAGGCTGATATCAAGGGCGCCTTGAGCTCAGAGCCAAGTGGAGGTACACCCCTTGAGAACCCAAGGTGACAAAGTGCAGGTGGAAATGCTGTTCAAATGTATATTTAATGGACACAGGCATAAGCTGTGTTCCAGTGAAGGTAAAAAAAAAAAGCACACAAAAAACCTCTAACAATATCTCATGGTCGATAGCACTAATTCAAAGCCAGTAGAATTGCTCTAAACCCAACAAATTCAACTGCAGAAATGAGTGGGCCACCAGCAACTTATAAACCCACTGTCCAGTGGGTTGTGTGCGTTACCCTTTGTGCCTGAAACGTGGGGGAGGTAAAGCAATTAGAGCCTTCTGCTGCAGAGTCCAGCTCAGGTTGTGTGGATTTGTTTGTTTTTTCCTTCTAGGTCTTAATTCTGATTTGGGGGAGTTACCCAAATCAGGACCAAAGTAGAAATTGCTCTTCTGCCTTTTTCTGGCAATAAGCACCATTTTCCAGTAACTGAAAGCTATATGGAGAATACTTCAAACTTTCATTGTCACCAAATATATTTAAAATGCTAATGTTAATTTGCCTTAGCCATATTTATTTGGTTCTTATGAAGACCCCTTCATACAGTTGCAGAATTTTCTGGGTATTATAAACTAGTTCTTGCTTCTGCATAGAAGCTGAGAATTTGGGGTTTATGGTTTGCTCTTTCTTATTCCCATCAGACGTGATGTGAAGTCTTCCCACTCACTTTTTTTTTGTGGGCTAATATTCACCAAGGTTGGCATTCATCTCACCTAACCATAGTTATTCAAAAATTACACGGTTATCTAAGCAAGTAGTCTGGGCCGCTTCTGTAGTCAGCGGTGAGACTCGAGCAAGGTGATTCATTCCATCCTCCCAGGTATCACCCTCTGGAGGTGCCCAAGTCTCCACAGGGAGACAGATGGCTAAGGTTAGGTGAGGTGAACCCCAGCCCCAGTGCTCAGCAATAACTGCTTGGCATGTGCCCAGGACACCTGGGGTTCCCTGGGGAAATCACCCATCCAAACGCTAGTTAGAACTTGCACCTTTTAGCATCCAGAATTAAAGGAGTTTGTGTGCTTTCTTTCAGTCCAGTGTACTTGTAAGCTTTGTGTGTAATAGAAAAGACTTTGCCCTACATTTGACCTACATACTTACACACAAATACAGCCTTAACTTACATATTCAATATTTTTATACATCTGCTGTCTGTGTGAACATGCACATATTTTCTGCATAATAATATTAAGATATATGGTTCTCTATGATATTTTATTATTAAAGTGCTGGCAATATGCTCAAAGCTTTACAAAATACAGATAAAGGCAATTCCTGTCAGAAGGAGGTTGTAACAAAGATGAACATTAGATTCATAGGGGGTGAGAGACCAGAAGATTCTGGCTTCACTGTTTGTTTTTTAGCCTCATTTCCTTAGAAAATAAGGCTTCTGTGTTGCACTGTGAGTGAGGTGAGGTGTGTAGCTGTCCTTTCAGTGACTTTTGGGCCAGTTGGCCAGCTTCAGCCAAATATGACCAAAGAACAGGTTATATCAAGAGACAAAGCTCTCTGAAAAAAGGCAGCTATTTAGAAGAGAGCATGCCCTCACTGAGGAACAGGTACAGTGCAAGCCAGTATTAGGTGCTAGAGGATCTACACAGGAATCCTATGTGGAAATCTGAATGTGGGAAGAGCATCACCTGCCACTGGTGTTGTGCCAATCCCTAGGGAATTGGGCAAGGAGACCCATAGGAAACAATGTATTGTTGATTTTGTTGTGTAAGAAATGGATTTTGTGCTAGTAGTGGCCTTTATCTTTGAATCTTCTTTAAGAAGGGAAGATTTTAAGAGTTCTCCCAACCATGGGGACAAAGCTTATTAACTGGGGGAAGGAGCAGTGGAAGACAGAAACAAG
This sequence comes from Scopus umbretta, assembly GCA_013400535.1. Lineage (NCBI taxonomy): Eukaryota > Metazoa > Chordata > Aves > Pelecaniformes > Scopidae > Scopus > Scopus umbretta. The sequence goes on along the minus strand of VZTL01073458.1, from coordinate 35,787 downwards.
AGATGAAGCTGAAGGTTGGTAGAATGTAGGTGTGAAAATGAAGAGGAATTTAGTATTCCTACAGGCCTCTGCCATTTTCCATGTGCAGAAATATCTATCAATTATATTCAATATTACATTAAAACTAAAAATATTTTTTCTTAGGTGATGAGGGCATCTCTGATCAGCTGTGTACTGTGGATTTCTACCTCGTGCTCTGTGATAGCTCTCAGTGGCTTTGTAGGAAGGGGTAAACCTCCCTCATCTCTTCTGACATTGTTTTCAAGGTACAGCTTTATCAGCTTATGAGGAGACCTGCTAGATATGACTGTCAGGAAAAGCAGAGGAAAGAATTCGTTGGGCAAATAGGTCAGTTCCTGGCCTGGGCGTTCCTATGAGTACAGCTTTATCAATATGCTTTATCAACAATAGGCAGACAGACCCAGGGTGCAAATAGTTTCCATCCCTGCCTGCTGATGGTAAGAATTAGGAGTATCTTTATCAGATATAGAGCATGCCTCTGATGCACATGATGTCTGTTTTGATTTTGATGCTGATGTAGGCCTCTATACTAGCTCTTGGCTGTTCTGAAGTTGAGAAGAAAGGGTCCAGGTCTCTAATTTGAGATTTTCTTACTATATTTCTTTGGTCTTTCTCAGCACAGGGACAGGTAGACTTGAATTGTTGAACTGGCTGGGATGAAGCAGGTGCTATACTACTACTACCCCACACAAAGCCTCGGCTGTCCCCCAGGGCTCTGGGTCATACTGTGCAATGCAGGTTCCTCAGGACTATGCATGCAAGATGCTCTGTGGATGTCTTTCCAGCCTAGCTTGTGGCCTTTTAGACAAGTTGTTTACTCTGTCTTGATGCTCTTTTGGACTTTCCCAGGAAGCCTTTCCAGAGAAAGCTGAGGGAGAAAGAAGCACGCTGGGAAATGACAGTGATGGTGAGTGTTTTTGGTGTCCCTGCTTTCTGCCCTGCAGCAGTCCATGGAGTGGTGGAAGCTTCCTGGTCAGTGGAATAACTGGTTGGATTACAGACTGCAGGGAGCAGAAATGTCTGCCACTTTCTTCTACATTTCCTCTTCCCCCCAGTCATATCTCAGGTGATAACCCAAAATCCTATCACCTAAGACATGCTGCACTTGCGATTGGTGAGGTGTATCAGTAGTTTTCATCTTTCTCCAAAACGTGAGGTACTGGCCACTAGATTTGATTTACAATTAAATGGCAAATCCTACAGTATATTCCCAGGACCCCAGGAGTGATAAGTCATTTGAGTTGTATATTTAATAGATTGTTATAAATCATTTTTATATTGCTGTAATTGAATAAGGTGCTTTAGAGAAACAGAAGATTGTACATTCGCTGCCTGTAGGAGTTTGCTTGCTAAGTACATCTTGAGGTACAAAAGGTACTTTGTGTAATTTTATGCAGTGCGAGCCCTTGCTACTAATGACAGTACTATAAATGTGGCCCATATCCTGGAACAACTTAATGTGTGCTTAACATTGAGGATTTAGCATGCCTCCGGATGAGTATGGTGATTCATGCTGGAGAATACAAAAAACTGCCTTGTCGGCTGCACCACCTGCCCTTCTGCCAGAGATGGCTGCCCTGCCATTGAGTCAACAGATGCAAGGGTGTGCTAGCTTCAGCACCACTGTAGCTTGCAGCCCAGCATATTAGCTCAGGACTTAGGAACAGCTATGCTAGGTCAGACAAAAGGTCCATCTAGCCTGGTGTCATCAGGTTTCTGACAGCGACCAGGGAAAGAACAGAAGGAGCAGGGCAAGCACAAAATGACCCATCCTCTGGCATATTATCCCAGCTTCTGACAAAGAGCATTTCAGGGACTTTGTGAGCCAAAGTTTGTTTAATGGGCTGATGGACCTGTCTTCCATGAGTTTAAGCTTAAACTGAAATCAATACAGTTGCAGTATGGTCATATTCCAGCCTGGTTCATTCTATTCTGCATTTTTAACTTCCCTTGATGCATCTTCAGATAAAGCATTTGTGCCCTAAAGCTGTGGTGTAGTGTTGCTAGTGCAATTTCATAGCAGCTGCATTCCACCCCAGAGATAGTTGCATTTTGGCAGTAAGTGATCCTTAGATTTGAATAATCTATAATTCTTTGGAGCACTTTTTGGACTTGTAAAAGGTGTTATACAAATCAATGAATAATTTTCACTCACCATTGTTTGTAATATATTCTTAGTCCTCAGCTGAAAATAAAATTTCTTTTCCTATTGATTTTCTTCTTTTATGTTTTGCCAAATTGATTTTTCCTTTTCCTAATGGAGCAGAAACTAAAATATCTGGATTTCAGTTACTTCACCCTTTCTGCTTCAGCATCATTTAGGATATCAGAAGGAATAAAACCAGCTCTAAGGAATAGTATTCATTCATTAACTTCAAGGGAGCTGACACTGTTTTAATCCATTTTAAGGGAGAGTGTATCTTTTGGGTTTTAAAATTTCATCAGTGGATTTGTAGGTGTTCTCTAAACAGGTATTAAAGAGACAAGTATAAATACGAAGTTATGACTTGGGAGGGTGAGGTGGGAGAATTAAGTAGAGTTTAAGGTAGGCCAGACTGTTGGGTTCAAGAAGAAAGATTTGGAGCTCTGAACATGAATATATTTTCTACACTGAAAATGTAGACAGGGTTTTGAAGATGTACTTCCATTTCTGCACACCGTGCCCTTCTACATTCAGCTGGAACAGCGACAAGGTAAGTATTCTTATGGTATTTTCAGATCAGCTTTGATCAGGAAGAATCACAGTTGTCTTGAAATACCCCGTTTCTCTCAAAGTATGAACCTCAACTGGGGGCTTGGTTTTGTAAGATGCCAAGCGCTACTTTCTATTTAGGAGATTAAGGGGACCTTTGAGCATCAGGTAGCTGAGAAACAACCTGAGAACTTCTGAAATGTTTAGCCTGAAAAAGCTGTGAAAGACTAGATTATTCCCCCAAAATAGATACTGTTATCTGAAATAGTGTTATCAGCTTCTGAATCAATGTTCATTAAGAAACTCAACTATGGTTGGAGGCTTAATTCAGCCAGTGACTACAGGATAATAGTTCAGGCTACAGTGGAGAAAAATGAGATTAGAAAATACTGAAATAAATGAAATGTTTTTGAATTCATCAGGTCCTATGGAATTCAACCCATAGCAGAGAAAGCCAGAGAACTGGCTGAAACAATCCCAGAAAGTTTAGTGTTTATTCCCAGAAGTCATGGAGAACAGGTCAGGTTCTGGAGGATGGAAAAAGGGCAGAGATAGTGTCTATCCATAACAAGGAGCAAAAGCTGAATCCAGGAATTTGTAGTCAAGTCAGCTACCTGCCAATACATGGAACAAACAATCAATCGACTGTAAGCACCTTGAAGGTAACGAGGATATGAGTAGAACAGCCAGCATGGATTTGTCAGGAGCAAATCATCTGAAACCAATCCCTTTTCCTTCCGAGACAAGGCAACAGACCATATCGGTAGGAAAAAAACAGTGGGTGTCACATGTCCTGCTTTTAATAAAGTTTTTGATACTGCTTTACAAGACATTGTCATAAGCAACCTGGAGAAACCAGGACAAGAAGAAACTATTATCTTAGGTCAGTGCACAGCTGGCTGGCAAGCTGTAGTCAGAGAGTAGTTACCAATGATTAACTGAAACTGGAAGGGGATTTTGAGCGTGGTGCTTTGAGATCTGTGCTGGGCCAGAGTGTGGTGCGGTGTTTTCATTAACAGGTAGGATGGTGGAAAGCAGAGGGTTCTTGTTCGGTTTGCAAGCTGGGTTGGTCTGTGGACCAGATGGAGAATGAGTTCAGCATCAAAGTCACCAGGAGAAGTTGGAGGAGTGGCCTGGACAGACTGGGGTGCAGATGGCTGCAAGACTCTCCTCTGTTGAGGTAGGAACACTGAACGGCATAAATGCAAGGACAGAAGATGACTGGCTAAGCAGTTGTCCTGATGAGAAGGATCTGCTTCTTGGAGTGGATCATCTTAGAAGAGGTTACACATGAAATGTGACTCAGTAGGGTGACAGGTTTGTGATCAATTAGAAACATGATCCATGAGAGAAGATTGAATAAATTGGGGTTGCCTAAACTAAAGAAGAGAGACGGAACATGATAAGTCTTGAAAGGTGACTGAAAAGCAGAAAGAAATAGTCTGTCCTCTTTGTCTACTGGAACAAGGGGTAATGGGCTTTAACCTCAGTGAGAGACGTAGCTTAGGTGCCAGCAAGACCCTTCTACTAGTGATAATTGCAAAAAGGGGAAATAGGCTGCTTGGAAGCTTACCAAATGTCCACCCCAGAGGTTAGACAGGTATCAGCGCAGAATAACGTGGGTGTAATTCATCTTGCCTTTGGGAGACGGACTAGATGACCTCTCAAGGTGCCTTTCAGCTTCAATTTCTTGAACTTAAGAATCATTTAATTTGTCCTGGTTTCAGCTTAGTTCATTTCCTTCCTAGTAGCTGCTATAGTGCTGTGTTTTGAACTTAGTATGAGAACAATGCTGATAACACGCTGATGTTTTAGTTGCTCAGCAGTGTTTAGTCTAGTCAAGGACTTTTCAGCTTCCCATGATCTGCCAGGGGCACAAGGAGCTGGGAGGGGGCACAGCCAGGACAGCTGACCCAAACTGGCCACAGGGCTATTCCATACCATATGGCGTCACGCTCAGTATAGAAACTGGGGGAGTTGGCCGGGGGGGGCAACGATCGCTGCTCGGGAACGGGTTGGGCATCGGTTGGCAGGTGGTGAGAAATTGCATTGTGCATCACTTGTTTTGTATATACTTTTATCATTACTATTATTTTTTTTTCTTTACTATTCCATTAAACTGCCTTTATCTCAACCCACGGGTTTTAGGTTTTTTTCGGTTCTCTCCCCCATCCCGCCAGGGCGGGGGGAGGGTGAGCGAGCGGCTGTGTGGTGCTTGGTTGCTGATTGGGGTTAAACCACAACATAATTTCATTTTAATTTATTTTCATTTTAGTCCAGATAAGCCTACCTAGTCTATGAAGAGTTAAGATTTTCTCTGTTCCTCAGTATCTTACAGAATATTGTTAGCATTTAGCATCAATTAAAATGGCAAAGTCTTATGATTCGCTCTCCACCTTTGCTCAGCCTTACCCATTACTCTTGAACCAGTTAAATAAATATGGTTTAACTGCAGTCTACTGAATAAATGTTCTCTCTTTCTTTCTCTGTATGTATGTCTGTACATATATAATATCTATATATATATTTGAAATTATGATTCCATTTATCCTAAGTTTCTGGAATTTATTGATTTTTTTAACAGTGTTTAAATTACATCCACTTTTATGGAGACAAATCTGTTGAAGAATTAAACAGCAAAGTTTGCTCCAATCTATAAACATGACAGGAGGATGATTTCCTCTCATTTGCTAAATATACAGCTCCTTAGTCGGAGACATAAATAAGAATGTTGCCTAAGTAGGTCAGATTTGAGCTAGGGCTTTTCAAAAGACATGAAAGCACCCACCGTGAATATACACTTCAAAGCCAGAACCCATTTTTTTGTGCACATTTTGTTCCCGAGAAGTTTTCCATCTGTTCTAATGTCATGGCTTTGCCACAGTGGCTTGTCCTCAGACTCTGTATCTCTGGCAACTCATATGCTTTACTTTTTAATGCGGCAGGTAAAGGAGATAATTGGAAGACCTTCAGAGCCAGGGTGAGGGGGTGGGTGGGAGGGAAGGGGGAATCTTTCACTTCTAAGTGGAGACGAAGGACAGACTTCCTCTGCTCCTTGTTGTTAGATAGCTAGTTTGATTGGATGCCAGGAGCTGAAAGGAGGGAGTGTGCATTTTGAAAGGCTTTTCGAGGAGCAAATCTGAAATTAAAAGACAGATAATATTTATAGAGGTTAGTGAAGTTCACTTCACCCTGCTCTCTGTAGCAGTGCAGTTCCAAATTCAAGATTCTTGATAGATTTAAACCCTTTTTCATCAGCAATAGTCCGACATGATCTGTCTGTCACTTTTTCAAACGATGCCTTTCTGACTTCTCCATGTAGCTCTGAAAGGGGAGGAAGCTTCCTCACTAATATGTCACTCAACCCACCCACCCATACACCCACAGCTTGTTTGAAGCCAGCATAGGAAAAAAAAAACCACCACACCACATGCCCTGGACTGTAGCCATGCTGAAGAAAGCGCTTCTTTAAATATCAATATCAGGGAGCATTGGTCCTAGGGGTGAAGCCAGAAATAAAACAGCTACTTATTCATATCTCAAGCCACCCCTCAACCTTACGAAACAAGCGGAGCTGTGCTTTTGCTATTTTACCTGCAAATCAGTTACAGCATTACTGTGTGTTATATTTACACAAGTCTTTTTATTTATTTGGATTGTAGAGTGCCCACCGCTCACACAGGAACTGCTGGATCTCAGCTGGGTGCCATGCGGCTCACATGTTGCCCTACTCAGTGTCCAGTTGGTGACACCTCTTTCATGGCCTGAGGAAAAGGGGGGACATCTGGGGTCTCGGGGTGACTCTGCAAGGAGCTGGCTGCTGTGCCATGACTGATGCAGCAGCGTGGAAGATGATACAAAAGGCAGGGAATGGGTTGTGAAGGAACCAGATGCCAGCAGGAGCCGTGATTGCTGGGGAAACAGGGGGGCTGCAGACCTAAAGGTCATGTGCATACGCCTGCTTAAATCCACAGCAATGGACAGAAGGGCCAAGCTCAACTGTGGGGCTCTGCAGGTCCCAGGACTGTGCCTGGAAGACTTGCATGAGGCATAAAGAGCCCTTCTGGTGTCTTTGGCATATTGGCCAGGCTCAGTGCCCAGGGAGCAAAACCTCTTTCTAAATGTCTCAAGAAGGTCTTCTGGGGCTATCTGCATCTTCACACCCTGAGGCTGATAACATCCACCATTACCACCACCCTCATTGCAGACAAGCCTGAGACAAATGAGTACATTTAGTACATCACCACTCACGTACATAGCAACTCTTTGGGCAGCACTTGTGTTTGCTGGTCTCTAAGGAAAAGGCAAATTGCCTTTCCTCCTGCATCTCAAAGTTCCTTCATGACAGAGTCCTAGCAAACCTGTGAAACACTGTCAAGATTCAGAGCAGAATGGTCTGCCACCTGGTTCACAGCAACACCTGGCAGTGGGATATGTGAAAACATACCACCATATACAAAGAAATTAATCTTTTACCCATTGCAGAAAGAAAGAACACCATAAGAATTTGCTTCAAAAGACTCAGCAATTAAGAGCAGAATGAATATGAGTCATCTGTCCAGCAAAAGCTGTGCCAGATGCAGACACAAAGTAATTCTGCATGTTAATACTACTTATGCAATGCTGGTCCTATGACAGGGAACATTTGCTGTTGGTTTGTGAGGTGGTACGTGCACATGCATGCATACGCATGAACTTCAGTGTAATTTGGGGTTGTTCAGTTTGCTGATCTGCCAGCTATTCATCTCAGGGCATTTTTAAGATGTCTCAAAGTCATTTGGAAGCTTACAAATTTTGCCTCTAGGCCTGGAGATTATCAGTATAGACACTGAGCATAAAGCTGGCTAAAAATTGGGATTTCAGTTTGAAGGAAATGCCATTGTTTTGAAACACGATGTGTATTAAAGCAAGCAAACGAAAGAAAGACTGCAGAAGTTTCCAGCAGCTCCGCCAGCTCTACCGCTGCTCAGTAGAATGGAGAGGACCATGGGATACATCCCTGCCAGTGAGCTGCTGCCGGCAGCTCCCAAGACCCCTGGCTCCAGGACAGCTCTGCAGGAAAGGAGACCCTGAGTGCTGAAGCAGCCTCCCAAGTCCCAAGGCTCACCTCCAAAAACTGGAGTGAGGTTCCCAGAGAGCTGAGGTGTTGGCTGAGTTTGGGAAAGCAGCAACCGTTTGGGAAGGAATGACTTGGTATTTTTTGGTCAGAAAATTTCTGACCAGCTTTGCTTCAAAAGCTTTGGTATTATTCTGTTTGTGGAATAGGAAAGCTGCTAAATCCTCTCTTTCTGGAATCACCCTGAAGTCCTTAGACATCCTGTTCTCCGCCTGAGCGTCAGAGCCTTTGGAGGTAGACTGGTATTGCTGATGAGAAAAAATGGCCAGTAAGTACTGTCTGCTCTGGCAGCTCTAGCTTGCAGATGATGCCCCAGGTGATTCTTGTAGCCAGTCAGGGAGACCTTATCTTGCTTCCAAAGAAGCCCAAAGCATGAAGCTGGGGGTGTTTATACCCCCACCTCAGTCTGCCTTGTGGAAGAGTGGCTTGTTGGGCCTCAGGAGGGAGACTCTGAGCTCCTGGAAGACAAAGTCAGGCTGTTTTAGTGAAGGTTAAATATGCGTGCTGCCCAAAGAGCTGCTAAATATGTTAGCGTGGAGGTACTAAATGTATAAGGTGCCTCAGGCTGCTTGTAACAAGGGCGGTAGTAGTGGCAAACTTCGTGGTGCTGTAATGTGATTTTCTCAGCTGTTTCCCGTGCTTACTGTGACTTCATTTACCCACAGTTCTTTGTATTGTTCAGGTTGCCCAAATCGGGAAATTTGTATACTTGGGAGTTGGTGTGACACCTCAAACATAGGCCCAGGGTCATATGGAAAATGCATGTTGCTGTTTGGATTGTGATCAGTTATGAAAATGCAAAAGGATGAGAAGTCTTCTTTTTGCTGGCTTGCTAAAGGGTGTATGTTTCTCACCTTCTTCAGGCTATTGCAACAAAAACACCTGGAAATGAACTGGGGGGTTGAGGATTTAGGGAAGGAAAATGAGCTGCCAGTGCTGAAGGCAGCCAAGTTGAGTAGCAGGAGACAGCAATATGCTACCGCTGCTGGGAGATAGGGAAACAGAGGAGCGCAGAGGTCAATGCTATTAACTCTGTGTGTTGTATGTGTGAGTGAGAGTAAGGCTATTTCAAACTGAGCTATTACATTTTTATCATATTTTGCTGATTTTTTCATCTTCATTTTTAACAAAGAATATACACTTTCGGTGGGGGCTTGCAAGCTGCCCTAAGAGGGACCGAGTGTCATCACATTGCTGGATCTAGCGCTGATCTCGCCTAATTCAAGGAGTTGGTCCCACCGACAGACTCAGGGGAACAGGATCAGCCTCCTGGGGGTCCAGATCTGCCCGGCTTCTTCGCTTGGCTGCTCGGCTCGCCTGCGAAATGCATGGGTTCTAAGCACACAGAACACCAAAGCATGAAATAAATTCAAACTCCTAAGATGCCCAGCTCTAAAAAATGCCAGCAGCAAAGCACGGTGCAATGATAATTAACTTCCATGATAGCAGCTCTGTTATTTCAGTACATATTGGGTGCTATGGGAGCTTTGGTGCGATGGACCGAAAGCGCTGCTGGGGGGGGCACAGGCTGGCGGCAGAGCCCCTGGGGCCAGTGAGTACGGTGGGGCGCTGGAGGCGAGCAGCGTCGCAGGGAGGAGATAAATAAAATGTGCTTCGGTGCCTTCTGTGTTCCTCCTGCACCTCCAAACGTCACAGCTGCTCAGAGAGGCTGCGAAGTAAGAAGTTTGCTTCTCCTGAGTGCTTGCTGTAAACAGTGCGTACAGCAGTGTTGATTATACATCAGCTCGCTGGGCTAACTATAGCACAGTAATTAAAGGGGTGAGAACATTTTGGAGTACTTTCCACCACTTGTTGTCTGTGTAATCCCCCTGTGTTTGGCAATAAATAGAACTTTTAAGTTTAATTAATACACACTTGGCTGGCTAGCCATTTAAAAGCATGCTTCGGTGGCCCGAGACGTTATCCACTTATGCATAGCATTGCTGGTAGAGCTGGTGCAACGCTGGAGAGGGAACGCAGGGCCGGGGCGAGGGGTGCCAGTGAGCCCCGGAGCAGGGAGGCACAGCTCCATGTCCCCGGGAATGTAGGTCAGTGGGCAATTCGGAGCATGCTCTGACACAAGCACACAGGCACTGCAAGAGAAGACGAAGTAAATAAACAGCTTTTCTCCTGAATGCAGGGCAGCTTGGGCTATTTTTAAAATTTATTTCTGAATGCTGGGTTTTGTAAATGAGTTTCTCCCAGGCTGGGGTGTCAGAGGGTCAAACGAGCCTTGAGAGAGAAACAGGGTCTCATCTCTCTCTTTCCCCCTCAAACTTCTTTTGTATAGGGCAGTTCAAGCCATTGATTTTTTTTTTTTTGGTGAGTTTAGCAGAAACAACAACAAAAAAATTATTTGGATCAGATCAAATATACATTCCTTCCCTCCTCCTCCCCTCCTGGGATGAAACAAACAAACAAATCATGCCGTTTAGCACCATTGTGTCATTTGCCCCGAAACGAGCCATTTCATTTTGTGCGCTTTTTGAAAAGCCGAGGCAAGGAACAGCTACGGTTTCATAAAACTGCCAGAGGACTTGGACTCCAGTCCCGGCTCCAGTGAGTGCTGAGTTATTTATCTGCAATGGCAGGGTGTCAGAGGGAGCTATTTCAGGCCCCCCCCCTTTGCTCCAGAAAGCACCCCAGGTTGATGTTTGGAGGATTTTTCTGTGGGTGGCGATGAGTCTGTGCAGGTGAAGGAGGGAGCTGAGCTGCAGTGTGTGAATGAAGTGAGCCATGGAAGAGCAGAAGTGAGGGTCAGGGAATATGGGGAAAAGATTTAACTTGGAGTGGAAAGAGAAGGGGTCGGGAGCAAACCAGGTCTCCAGTGTTGCATCTTCTGCTTTCTTTCAGTCTCTGTTCCTATTTTTCCACTGCTCTCCCTGCCTCTTCTGGTCCTTTGTCCCGTGCCTTCTCACCTCCTGTTCCCAGCTCTTTTTTAGTTTCTCAGCCTTTCCCTCTGGATCAGTACTTTGATCTGGGAAGTCGAGCTGGTGTGCCATGGTGTAAACTGATTATTTATGCTTCCTAGTGGTAAGCATACACATGACTGTGTGTCTTGAAGACCCAGTTGTGTGTGATCAGCTCTAATTTTCACAGGGTTTAAATTTTTTATTTTTTTTTTACTTTTAAGTCTTCATGTTGAAAGAAATGCTTCTTTTTGGAGTTGCTCTTCTAGAGAGGATCTATTGGCCTATTCTTCAGGGTGGAGGATGTGAGAAACGTCCTTTCTCCTGGCTTCAGAGTGGGGTGAAATGGGCACTTGTTGGGTGCATTTGTCCTATTTTCCATCAACTGCAGGAAGAGAGGAAGTGTTTCTCTAAGGAAAATGTTTCTCTGCATTATCTGTAAAGGAGCCCAGGGTGGCTGGCTCAGCTGCAAGCATCAGCTGTGTGGGTGTCCACCTGTGCCCAGAGGAGCTCCACAGTCTCTCTGCTTGGCCTGGCCAGTGGCAGTCGGACTAGCAACAGTGGGCCCAGAAATAAACAGATTTAATAAAAAAAGCTTCATAGCACAGTTTTCGGGCCCATGCTGTGTGGCTAATTAACTTGCTAACTCTGTGGAAGCACTTCCAAAGACGAACTGTGCTTAGCTCCTGCGCTTCCCGCGTTCAGCTTCCTGCGCTGGTCTGGCTTCTGTCCCCTGCCCCAGGAGGACAGCACGGAATGGCACACATGCCCCACTGTGTGTACAGGAGGGACATGTCACGTCTTGTGCCTTTCCTGACCTGTCACTGTGACCTTCTGCGATAGCTGAGAACGTCAGCTCTCCCTCACTGAAATGTGGCAGCTCTGTGCTGTAAAGAGACTGCTCCTTTCTTCCACCTTCACTGTTATATACAGTAATCATCCACCAATAACTGTATGTAAGGACAAGGAGATGGGTGCTTGTTTGAGCCAAGGTTTCTTTTCTTCATGGCAAGCAGAGTGTAACTCCCCTCCACATCAATGACCAAAGGTGTAGATGTGCTTCTCGTTCACATTGTGAGATTTATCGGCTTTATGTGTGCAAAACATGGCTTCCATTTTTCTAAGTCTTTCTGTTTTTTCCATTCTCAGAAATATCTTGATTTTCATAGTTTGACTCAAAATGCCTGGCTCTGGCTTTTTGTACCTGCTTTGTAACAACCCCACTTGAGAGGTGAAAAAGGAGGCTCTAAAGCCCAATTCCTAGATTACGACCTGCACATTATTTTAATTTAAACCCACCTCCTGTTACAACAGAGAATCAAGGTGTAAGTGTGTAAAGTGCTTTGGGAGCCCTGTGATAAAAGGCCCTATAAAAATATAAATGTAAGCAGATGGCAGTCCCAACCTGCCTGGTAGTAGCAACGCACAAGCTCACAGAAAGGGGTGCAAACTCAACCCCTTCCTGGGGTTATCTCAGGCAACAATAAATGGAATCTTTGCCAGAGCTTGCTTGTTTCTAATGTAGACCCCTCTATTTCTCACCAAGTTGCCTTGGCCTCAGAGACAAGTTAACTCATCTGGGTTGCAGCTTCAAGCATGTTCAGACTTTGTGTGCCTATTTGAAAAGAGGTCTATGACTGTGGCATGACACCATGGCCATGGCTATATCTCAGCCACTTTGATGTTCATGTCTCCAAGCAAGGAAAAGCATAAAACAGCAAGTCCTTACATATAGTATCACCAGTTTGTAGTTAACATCAGTCTGGGGCATGATGCATAGGAGTGGAAAGAAGTGAAATCTAATGAGTGAGACATGCAGCAACATGTGTTTGCTGAGGAAAAGGGAGAGCTGATGTTTTTCTACTCTTGCCTGTTCTTCTAAACACCATTTTTTTCCAAAGGATGGATTTTCTCTTTATCTAACTTGGCTTTTTTCCCTGCTGTGGAATGTTTTTGGGTCAGATGATACTTTGCTGGGCTTTAGAAAACTGCTAAGAATTAATTAATCTGTAATTAAATTGATGGGGAAAAGACATACTGAACTGTTAATAGAATTACATCCTCAAAAGGAACAAAAATAAGACAGTTTCCTTTCATTTCTCTTTTTTACAGTTTGCAGTCTGATGGATTTCTGACCAAGTTCGAGTTTAGACAACGTGCATGTGGCAAAAGTTGGAAGTGTTGTAATGCTGCCTACTGTGACTTGTATAAACATTTAGGATCCCCTGGAGAGGAATGTAATGCAGGGTTCCCCGCTTACACAGAAATGCTCAGAACAATATAATATTTGAAAGAAAAGGAACAGTTTTAATTGGATTTGTGCTGACTATTTTTGAAATACAAAGACGACACTTTATCCAGCAAGCTACAGATTTTGTTTGCAGTCACAGGGAATCGGCAGGCCTCAAGTTAGCTGCGGGACAGGCCTCGCTGTTGCTCCGTGAGCCCGACAAAATGCGGAGGTTTGAAGGAAAAATACTAATGATAAGAAAAGGCTATAAAATTCACGCTGCATGCTTCTCTAAGTTTATGTGAGTTAGGCTAAACGGATCATGTGATTTCCTCATGCATTCCTCAAATGACAAAAAATTGAAGCGGAAAATTGTCAAGCTTGTCTTCTTCCTTCTGACTAGAGATCTGCTCTGGCATGGGGCAGTTACTGACGTGTGCTCTGCATTGCTCACCGAGGGAGGTGCTGCCAAAAGATGACCTTGGCTTGCTCCCCAAGACCTGCCACCTCAGTCAGAACCCTTCCGGCTTTGGGGATGACCTTCCCTGCATTTAGCACCCCTCCCCCTGTAGCCAGCAGGAGAGGGGCAGCTTGAGGCACTGCTCACGTTTCCATGCCGGGCTGTGTCCCTTTCCTGTTGTATTGAGGGCCAAGAGAGGAGAGCGCTGTGGTTCGATTACTTTCAAGCAGAATCAGCAGCAACAAAGAAAAGAAAATTGCACTCCAGAGAGTATATCCAGATTTGCAACAACCCTTGGCTTTTGTAGTAATAGAAGGATGATATTAGAGGCTTTTGGTGAAAGTATAAAGCCTGTCTTTATTTCCCTTTTCCTTCTCATTGTTACAGTTTTTCCTTCTTTGCATTGATGATTGGTGAGGTTCATCAGTAATGTCAACAGGCCTAATTTTGCCAGATGCTTCACTCCCCATAACAACAACAGCAGCTGAAGAATCACCAAACTTAAGGTGAGAATAGGCTTCAGATAAGATATATTGGCCTGAAGCAACAAAAAATACTGTGGCTCTGTAGTTGTTTGTATTTGTTATTTCCAAGTATTAAAAATATGTTAAGCTGTATTCCTATAAAAGGAAAAGATACAAGCTTGGGTTTACCCTGCCTATCTTTTGGCACTTAATGGCTAACCCAAACTAAGGAATATTGCCACTCAGGCCTCCTTCTATATAACTAGTGAAAGAAATAGATATCTTCTTGGGGCAATTAAAACTGTGCAAGAACTGAGAGCCCCTCTGGAGGGGACTGTTGTTTCATTGACTCGAGTGACTACACACCTAATGTAGGTGTCTCATCCAAGTACTTATGGTTAGGAGGGATGAGTCTAGCCCATATTCACTGTGATAAGTGAAACTCAGGACAGGACAATTTGTACACGATAAGATCCTGTAATTGCTGTTTAAGGAAGGTGCACACTTGGATGGTTCCAGTAACTGTTTGGCAGAGCTGTGAACACATTAAGTCAGGATTAATGTAGCCAACCAGTTAGGAATGATTTTTGGAGGGACTTGAATAAGGAGGGCTCCTAGAGAATAGGATTTAAGGTGGGACAAGAAGATACAGGTGGGAAAGAGGACTAAGAGTAAGGGCTTGGAGGTGGGGACAAGAAAGTTGAATGCACCTAAGTAACAGGTAAATGCTTATGCTCATATCACTCTTCATTAAGAGAAGTTCTTAAAGAGGAAGACAATAGCCTCTCTTGTCTGTGGATGATGGTCCCCTCCTTTCCAGGAGAGTGACCGTGACAACAAGGAGAAGCTAAGATGGGGAGGAATGCAAGGGGAGATGATTCTGCAAGACAGCTTTGGGAGGTTACCCTTGTCTCATTTAACATCAGACTTCTACAGAGGTAGATGTCATGGCTGAGCTAGTTGTCCTAAGCTTCCATTTTAGCCAAAGGAGAGTAACTGGTGCTTTTTAGAGTGCAATTCAGCTGAGCTATTTTAGATGTCTACTTAAAAGTGTGATGAATCCTAGCTTGCCTGTTTCTTTCTATTGATGAAAAAGGTGTTGAGGGAAGTTAATTCAAATGGGGAGTCTATGGTTTGTCAGATACTATCAAGTGATCTGCAAACTAGCATTCACCTCCAAACAGCTAACAAAATTGCCAAGCACTTGTTCTTTCTGGACAAATCTTATGGTTGCATAATCCAAGTAGGACTTCTAGGTGGTGAGGAGGCTCACAAGGCTGATATATTTAAGAAAAGGCTAAATGAGATATTTTTGGTAACTTGCATTTCCTTATTAGTCATCACTTCCCTTTTCATTCCAAGAAACTGCCCTCTTCAGATGTGTTCATTTTATTTGGCAGAAGTGCAGATAACTCCAGATGTTGCTGATTCTTTTGCAGTTCATTGCCTTAGGAAACTGCAGTTGCACCTGAGAGAAAATAGAAGCCAACCTGGAAGAAAAAGAAAAGAGATATATAATAGCCTTGCTAGAGGGAAAGGAAAATCAGATTAATTTGTATGCTCTGGATGATCTCTAATTGTTTCCTTAAAGATGAATTAAAAGCCTTTTTATTCACAAAGGGCTAAGTTCAGGGCCTTGTGCATCTCCTATTAGAGTTGAAAACATCACTGGTAAAGAGTTGCATTTTCTAGCTTCTAGCTTAAGGGACTACTATTGCAATGGAAAACAGAGCACTAAATGTAGCAATTGGCATGTAAGCAGAAGTGATAATAAGCTTTGATACTGAGGAGCAATATCCTTGGCTGATATAAGTAGGTGTCATCTTCTGACTTCAGCAGAATTGTGCTTTTCTGCCCCAGCTGAACATGTGGCTCCTCATTTCTTAGGTGTGGACTGGTGTCATTTTAAATCTGGAAATATAATGTGTTATCTACCCTGGCTTTCACACTTTTGAAGCTTGGTGGAGAAATATTCTTGCTGTTCTAATCTGCTAAGGATAAAGCCTGAGAAAACACTGAGCATCAAGTTTTTTCATGCTCTGGGATACGTCTCTTTGCTTACATTCTCTGTTATGTCAACAGAGGGTGACAAGGTTAATGACATACAGACCTTTTCCCCTCCAGAGCAGCAGTTCATCTCTAGTTCACGCTGCTAGCTACTGAAAGTCATTTCACCTAATAAAAAAAAAAAAAAGATCTCATTGAGTTCATAGCAGGTAAGAATTCACAAGCCTATCACCACTGAGATGGAGCTTTTCCTGTCACTAAACAGAGTGAGCAGGCATGGAGGCTGAATAACATGCCAAAGTGGTCCTCCATGACACCTCTGCAAAGCTGGGCAGACTTTTCTGTCCAGGGCTGGAAGACACCGAGATTTCCAGGCTATTATCTTTCACCAGAATAACATTCAGTCAAAGATAACTTGCACCTTCCGGTGAAAGTACTTCCAAATAAATAAGTGAAGGAGTGGTGTTCTTTGGAAACCAGTCCGATATCACTTCTGACAGATAACAGTGACTGTGATGAAGAGTAAACACCTCAGTCACAGGGTGATGCGAAGCACACTGATGCACACTGGAAGCAAAACCACAGAACCGCAGCTGAAGGCTGAATCACTGCTGTATCTAATTAGGCACATCAGTTAAGATATGCAAGCCTCCAACTGTCTGAGAAGGGCTGAGATTGCTAATACCAATCTGTTATTGTCCTCACTGTTCAGAAGAGGTGATGGTTGATAAGATTAAAGAAATAGCATTTTGTGTTAGCGGGGTCAGTAGTTTTCTGATTGCTTGTTGGGGGGAAGGTGGAGCAGGCAGTTAAGTGATGTTACATCATTTTCTGATTTGGCCCTCTGAATAATGTCAAGGTAAAGAAATAAATTGCTTGTATTTAAAGTGCTGGTGAATAAGAGCGGCCCCTTGGATTTCTAATGCGGTGTCATTTGAATTGTATATGTTATTGAATCAGACAAAATATGTATTTATGCATTAGGTTTCTTCAAAATTCCTAGTACATTTTTTAACAAGATGCAGGAAAAATAAACTGAAATGCCGATCTTTTATTCCTAGGTTGTTTGTGACAGAGAGTCAGCAATGCCCTGTGCTGAACATGATTCATGTAAGGCGCAGACAGCGGATACTGAGTTTGAAAGGGGCCTAATCAACAGTCTTAGGAATAAAGAAGTATCTTAACTCAAAAATGTTGATGCACAAATGAACCTAATTCTGTGTGCTCTGAGTTACTGTTTAGGGGACACTTATACTGTAGCAACCACAAAGTTCAGTGCCATTCACAAGCAAATTAACTTGTAAAATCTCACCGTGTGTGTATATGTGTGTCTAAATATCTGTAGAGAAATTAATTATTTATTTTCTACTTCACTTAAATTTTTCCTCTTCCAGTGTACTCAGCTCATCCCTGGAGTCGCTCTATTGAAGTTAACAGTGGGGTAGCAAGGAGGCATTTTGCTCTCTTTACTAAATTTTTAGGATAAAACTTTCTGGGACAAGACCACACACAGCTGACACGAGGGCCATCTGACCCAGGCAGGGGGCTCATGAAGGGTGGAGGAATGTCTGCTCCTCTGGCCTGGGGGACAGCACAAATCCAAGCTGGGTAGGGTGTGGTAGAGCAAGGCAGCAATACAGAAATGCTAAAAAAGGTGTATGTCCTGGTCCCTGGGCTCTTAGGATGGTGGGAGATGCCCAGGGATGGTACCCCTTGTAAAAGCGACGAAGAGCAGTGGGAAGACAGGAATGGTGCAGGGGAGGTCAGAAGACTGTGGCAGCTCCTCTCATTGATGGCCAGTTGGAGTCTTTGTGTGCCACCTCTCTTGGGCATTTTGCATGTGAAGATAAGGGATAAGGGGACACTGAAGAAGGAGGCCAATCAAATTACTCTTACTGTGAAGACAATGCTGTAGCTCTGTAATCTAGGTAGTGTTGAGTATTGCATGTAGCCTCTTAGTTGTGTAAATGAACACAAACACGTGGCGTCCTCTTGAGAATTAGGGTGTGGCTCTATGTTACAGATCCTTCATCAGCGGATCCAAAATACCCTCTCCCACCCCTTTCTGCCCCCACGTGAGGGTCTGCTGCCGCTGCTGCCATGCCTGTTCCACTGCTGATGTGTCCAGAACTGGTGAAAATGAGATGGCTAAAAAAAAAAAAAAAAAATATAGCAAGAAGTCCATAGAAAAATAGGTGGATGATAGGAAAAAAGTGCTTCTTTAGAACCAGATCATTTTATAGCTCTGTGTTAGCTAAGCTGGTGCAAAGGAGAGGGGTAACCAACCGTTCTTGGGATTGGGAGGTGGTAGGCATGAGCTGGGATGGTGGGGGCAGGGATGAAAACTTCTTAACCAATGCTGCTGACGAAGGATTGGACACATCATAATCTACTCTTAATTAATAGGGGTGGGATTCATCTAATGTTGCTAAAAACCAGGTGTGCATATGGACATTGGTTAGGTCTGGAGAGTAAGAGCCCTATCTCATCCAGTAAATCAGCTCCCTACTGCTGAGCTGCTCTTTCTGTCCTCCGTGAGGGAGTCCAGATGCCCAGACGACCCAAGTGCCTAATGCTTAGATAGCTAAAGTGAGCTCAGACAAGTGCTACCCTTACCTTTTAAATAGTTCATGTATTGTCAGAGTTTACAGGTAAATGCATTAACTAGCTTGATTATAAACAGACTGTAAGCACCTAATGTTAGACCTATGTAAGTACAGAAAAAACTCTTGTCTGTAGGTTGCATTGCTAAAGAAATACGATCATCTTCCATTTTGTGTCACTATTTGCCAAATATAGTTTCTTGCCAACACTGAAAAATCATGTTCTGCTGGAGGAAATTCCTTAAAGACTTGCCATCTCTCAACATCGCTTCCCTCCTCTATTGTTTCTAGAAGGAATAAAACTCCAGAGTGCTTTAAGCAAAAACGACTGCGGCTTCTTTGTCATTTGCACATGGCTTAACCTCTTCTCTAAGGACAGCTTGCCTTCACTTTTCAGTGGGGGATAAACTGAAGACATGATGCTGGAAAGCTGGAAGACCTTGCCCAAAGAGTCATTTTATCTATCCTGGCACCATAATTGCTACAGTGACTTTGTCATAATTTTATGTTTACTGGATATAATAACCATATGCAATGAATGTGCTACATGCTATACTGCATACAGTAAAACCAAGGCAGAATTAAGGTTATTTAGGTACCCATCTGAATATCGCTTGAAACTATTTCTTGGGTTTAGAATACTGGGTTTGGAGATAATTAAACAACCATGCAAAAGACACTCTAAAAGATAAATACGTATTTAGTCATAGAGCTATCTTGCTAGAGTCTTTGTCTGGCAATTGTTACAGCACGGTAATAGTGTAACTCAGCATTATGGTATGTAATATATTATTATTATTACCTGACTGTTGATCAGATGAACTGTTGGCTGCTTCTCCAAGCCAGCTGAAGCTGGTCTTGGTTTCCAAGTGAAATCAATGCAGTAAGTCCCCAACTGACCAGAAGAGCTGTGTTTGATTTATCATAATTACAATAAGGTTGTCTGTTCAGAACTAAGGGATTGTTTCTACTTTTATTTATATCCTGTTTATAAACTAGATTTATTTAATTACCATATTCTTACCTGGGACAACTACAGATGCCTTTATTGAACCCTTAGCTGTGGCCTCACTCTTTTAATAACCCAGCTGCAGAGTTTGTGATCTCCTGCAGGTAGGGAACAGAGGTATGTATTTAAAATAAGTCTGTATCATTTGTGTGCCACCATGTGAGACATTTTGGAAGGATTTGGGGTCCAGAAAGTGCAGATCACCTGCCTTTTGATGAGCAGGCCTGTCAAAGTGTCCCGAGGTGAATGTTTAAATCTTGTATGTTACCTTTGAAAAGATAAATCAATCTGTCTGAGTTTACCGACTATTAATCAATTTCTGTGATTCTTCTTTTCCCTTATATTGTGCAGAATAAAAGGGAGAAACTAACCAGCTTCCATGTGCCCTTTTTGTGGTTTGAAACTTCTGGGTTTTGTTCCTTTCACACCCTAGCATCAGCATAAGCTGCGGTATGCAGGTTTCCCCCCTCTTTCTTTCCCATTAGTCGCTCTATTAAATATGTTAATTGTAGTGTCCCAGATTACTGGGAGCTCCTTAAATCAAAGCCATGAGACTTGGTAGCAAGGCGCTTAGCTATGAGCTTTGCCGATGATAACTGCATCATATGAGTATTCATACAGAACTGATTGAACCCCTGAGGCCAGATGCTAGAGCTGTTTTGTGCTGCTCTGGCACCATAAAGCAAACTTGAAGAGAGTTCACAGGTCTGCTTGAAGTCTATTTCCAAGTGAGGAAATCCTGCCACAGCGGCTTTGATGCTGGTCTATCTTTTGCAAGACCCGACCCTCACTGGAATGAGAGAAATGAGGCTGAAAGATGTAGCCCCAGCAATCTGGCCGGGAGGGTCCATCCCATTCATTGCACACTGAGCTGAGGGGAACTTTGACGGTTTCAGTGGCCACTATTGTTTTTCAAGTTACAGACTTGGAGAGGCCTATGAGATGCTTTCATAATATAATAATAATAATCACAACAACAACAATAATTAAAAGTAGTATTATAGTTATTGTTATTACTGTACTACTACTACTACGCAGGCAGAATCAACATCTCATGGTGCTCGATACTGTACATACATATTGCGCCTAAAGAAACTTGCACTGACAGCTTTAAAAATTCCCTCTCTGTGCATCTCTGATCCTGCTTTTGGCTTTTCCCAAGGTATATTTGCTGAGATGGGCTGGTACATGCTGTGTCTTAAAGCAGGTACAAAAGAGCTTTATTTGTACTGTCTGTCATTTCAAGCTGGAAGAATTCAGTATCTATCTTGCTGCCTTTGCCATATGCAGTTGGGTTTTCTCCTTCCCCTCTGTAATTCTTCTGGGGACACTACATAACAAAAGTCTCAACTTAATCAAGAAAAATTCAACATGTGGCATGGCAAGAGAGAGCGTCGGGATATAAAAGCAGAAAGCAAACAAACAAGCAGACCCTTGTGATGTCAGACTAATAACACATTTGCTGCTGTGCTCTCCAGCTTTCTGGTGTGTGTACTGTTTCTCCTGTACGACATTGTTCTGGGCTTTGTTTCCTTCGGCTGCTCAGCCCAAGAGGGTTCACTGCTGCCGGGGGGGCTGCTGGGACACCAGCAGGTGTCTGAATAATTGGAATCAAAATTCTTTTAGAAAGAAGCAGTTCATGGAAAAGAAAACCCTTTTCTTAGATTAAAAAAATAAAAAGAAAAAACCCAAACCCATCATTTTCCAGGGCTATTAGCAGCATCAAATCTTCCTCTCTCTTATGGAGAGATAAAATTAAAACACACATGAAGGAGCAATTGTTCCAGATTGGAGCAGGCTCAGCATAACGCATGATGTAGAGAGCCATGCCCAGTGAGCCTACGGGAAATGGAGACTGTTTGTGTCATAGGAACCAATACTGGACTCCTGGGTTGGCAGCACAAAACGAGACTGTGATTTGTCACACCTGGCAGTGCTGCCACATGGAAAGCCAGCGTGGGACCGGTGGACATCCCTGCCCCAATTCCAGGCACAGTCGTAGTGTTTTTTAAACCCCCATTTCCCACATCCTTTACAAAAGCAAAGATTGACTGCTACAGCAGAAACCAGCTGCTTAGGCACAGATGGATGTGGGTGTCTTTTGCTGCTTGGACACCCAGTAGCACCGAGTAGTCCAAAAGGACGTAGGTGCTGTGGGACAGCACAGCAACTGGGGCCAGATGTCCTGGCTGGTGGAGGTCCCTCCCCGCAGAGGTGGTGAGCATCTCCGACACCTTCTCCCTTTGCTCCAGGTTGCCTCACTTTGCTGCAACTGCTGTGTTTGACCTTGCTGCTGGATGCGCCTAGCCAAGCAGAGGGAGGGGGACTCTCCACTTGGTGTAAAATGGATGTGGAGCTGGATATGGGGAGGTGGATGTGGGGGATGTCTGTGCCCCAGGTTGTCTCACCTGCTCCCTTGAAGGCTTTGGGCAGGTGAGAGGGCTGAGCTCGTGGGTGTGGATGTGGGCTGGAACAGCTGAGGAGCGGCTACTTGTAGGGACTTTTGGTGATGGGCCTGGAGGAAAGACCTGGGCCATTTTAAGGCATCCCTGTGAGGCTGAGAGAGTTGGGGTTGTTGAGCCTGGGGAAGAGAAGGCTGTGGGGAGACCTTACAGCAGCCTTCCAGTAGCTGGAGGGGGCCTACAGGAAAGCTGGAGAGGGACTTTTTACAAGGGCATGTAGTGATAGGACAATGGGTAATGGCTTTAAACTGAAAAGGGTAGATTTAGATTAGATATAAGGGAGAAATTCTTCACTATGAGGGTGGTGAGGCACTGGAACAGGTTGCTCAGAGAAGCTGTGGATGCCCCATCCCTGGAAGTGTTCAAGACCAGGTTGGATGGTGCTTTGAGCAACCTGGTCTAGTGGAAGGTGTCTCTGCCCATGGCAGGGGGATAGGAACGAGATCATCTTTAAGGTCCTTTCCAACCCAAACCATTCTATGATTCTATGATTCTATGATAATTAGGTAGCAGGTCAGGCAGGAGCATGTGGCTGTCTGGTGGGAGACCCGTTGTGCTGGAAATGGGTGCTTGTGCCTAGGCCCTGAGAAAGGGAAACATGTCCCCTGCAGCAGCAAGCAAGGTAGAATTGTGGTGAGGGGGCCCAGACCTTGTCTGGGAGGTATCCTGACATAGGTGGTGGGAGTGGGCTTTAGTGTCAGTACCCCAGGTACCTCTCAGAGGAATAAGGACTGCACCCAGCATGTATGCAAGGTTCCTTGGGTGCTGGCTCTCTGCACTTCAACCCCAGGGACAAATTCATTCTCCCCTGAACGTGATTTCTCATTCAAGTCTATCTCAGAGTCCTGTGCAGTGTGAAAAATACCAGGAGTCCCACCCCCATAAAAAGCAAGGTAGCAGGATGAGCAATAGTTAAAAAAAAAATCCCCATGGAAGGATAGCAAAAGGGTGGGGTCCTTGCATTTGCAATGGGACGGGGAGAAAAGGACTTAGTGGTTGAGCGTGTAAGAGCCCCATAGCTTCTCAGATCATTTTGGCATTCAGCATGTTTATGAATAATGAAATAAACTGGTGTGACATGAGGGAATAAGCTGTAAAGTGTCACAAAGCACCAGAAACAAAATCCATCCAAAATGCTTCTTTTCTTCTTGAGGAAAACCTAAAACAACTTTTCTGATTACCTGACAGTCCATTTAATCCCCAGGAAACATTCCTTTGTTACAGTTTCAAGGAGAATTACTTGAAATAATCCTTTGTACAATGTGCTTCATTCTATTTTAGTTTTAAATCATGTCCCTTTTCTTTTTTGATTTTTTTTTTAAAGGGGAAAAGAAAAAAGACACCTAATCAATGCCTATGGAAGAGCTGAGGGCAAATCTGAGGCTTTCTGGTACAGGGATTGCCTTTGTGAGGAGACCCTTGCTAAAGAGACCAAGACTGCAGGGGCTGAAAAAGAAATAATAATAAAAAAAACCCTGAAGCCCAAATTGTTATAATTATGCAGTGCAAACTTGGCCATCGCTGTGTCCCGGGGACGAGGAATGGTCCTTGGTGGGTTGGCGTCACACATGGGTGCCTTCAGCAGGGCTTTGTGCTGCCATTGACCCAGATTCAGGAGGAGACCTGGGGTCTCCTGCACGGAGAACTTCAAGGCTTTTGAGTGACACATGGTCAAGGAGGAGAACTGGGCTTGTCTGTGGCTGCTGCCATCTGCCTGCCCTCCAGCAAAGGTCACTTTCCAGGAAAGAGCCACCTCGCCTCTTGGAAAAATGTAGTGGCATGGTGAGGGAGGAAAGTAAAAGGCAAAAATCTCATAAACAGCATGTATTTTATTCTTTGCATTCTGGATGCCATGAATTAGTAATTTTAACAACAGGAAAACAGTATAATATGGAGGACATTGGGGTCTGTGAGTTTGGCATTTGGATGCTCTCATCTTGTCTTCTCTCTCCTGTTGACTTCTGGGATTCATTTTCTCTTCTGTAAAATTGACATAAATCTTACTCACCTCATAGAAATGTGTCAAAAATTACTGTAACCCTATTTCCAGACATCTGAGGGTATTTTACATGTATAGCCGGAAGGACGCTATCAGGTGGGGTGTCTTGGTGAAGGCCAAGGGATAAATTTTGAGGAAGGGGGTTTGACCCTTCCTCCAAGGTGGGCTCAGAAGGTGGTGGCATTTTTCCCCTCACCAGATTTCTTCCCTGAGTTGTCACACTGTTGGACATGGAGAGAAACTATGTACTACTGTCAGCGGTCAAGTCCCTTTTTTCCTCACATCATCTGTGACTCTGCTCTTGCCTGAGCCATGAAACTCACTGCTACAAGGTAATGCAGAAACCAAGTGTTTAGTAATACTTCAGGAAAAGCCAGGCCTGTTTCCTAGATGAGAGCTTTCAGAATTACATTGAATAGGGGAAAAAAAATATCTCCCCCAAACTGATGAACACCTTCATCCTCCAAAGAAGGGGATCAGCACTGGCTGAGCTGTATCAGGAACTTCAGCTTACCCTGAAGAGGTTGTGCAGTGATCTCCTGTGAGGTTTCTTGCACCTGGGTCTGCAGCACCAGGTCCCAGGCACATCTGAGAGAAGATACTAGAGTGTGTGTGAGAGGTGGGGAAGGCTGCTGAAAAATATTAACTCCCACTACGGTTCAGCACAGATTGCATTGGAGGGAAGAATTAATAACTACTGCCTAGGCCACAGGTTATTTCCCTCTTTTTTTCATTCTCATTTTTTTTCACCTTTGCTTTCAGAAAATTCATTGCTTTTTTTCCTCCTGGAGAAAGAAGCTCCTTTTGATCTATAAATAGCTCCACGCGTCAAAGTGATGGGGCAACCTTAAAAATATATTATGGACATGTCAGTAATGACTCTGTTGCTAAGGTTGTGTTGAGGTTTGAACTTAAAGCAGGAGTAATGTTCCTTCCTTCACACTTCAGTGATTAGATACAGTGGCCAGGTTTGGCACAGGAAGTCTTCAGAAGACAATTGCCTTTGCTGTATATTACTTTAGGGAAACCTTGAACCTGCAACCTTCTTCTGCGATCTGCTTACTCACAGACACTTGTGTTTTGGGTATTATTTGCTCACTTTTGGGCATATAGAGTGGCCTGTATGGGAGATTCCCTTTCCCCAGAGTGACAATTTTTTGCTGCTGAGGAACTGCTTGGGCACCTTGCCTGCTTCCCACCCCCTGCCAGCACTGCGGGGCATTGCCCATCATCATCACCAGCTGTGCCAGTCAGGACTGGAACCCAGTGGAGGAGAGAGGCGGGGGACAACAGGTTGGGGTAGGGCAGGGGGATGACAGGGGCTGCAGGGTGGACTGGGGGACTCAGGGCAACTTTCTGGAGCAGAGCATCCAAAGAAAGAAGGAGGGAGAAGGAGAAAGCAGGGAGCTTTGTGGGGGGCTGGTGCCTTCCCTCCTGGTGCAGGGAGGTGGAGGGGGCACAAGGACAGGATGACGTAAGGGATGCAGGACTCGGCAAAAATCCAGAGTGATCTCATGAGCCACAAACTTTCTGAAACGCCTTCTTTAAAAAAAAAAAAAAGCTCCTGGGAGAGGGAACAGCAGTAAGTACAATGTTATTCTTTAAACAAATATGTTTAGAAATAATATCCTATTTGGTTCAAACAGAGCAGGAAAAGAACAACTGAAAAGGCAGTTAATGTGGAATGCACTAAATGCTTGTGTGAAGTTGCCAGCGTATTATCCTTGTATCTTTAACCAGGGAGGACTTCACTTGCAGAAATAGCTCTTGACAAAGTTAAGTGGCCCTATATATTGTTTGGGAAATTGCCCTTATTTTGTGCGCTTCTTGTTCCAGTAATGGAACCCATGAGCAGAGGATAATTGCAGCAGTCTCATCTGTCAAATAATATTAGAAGTCAACAGCTATAATCTCAGCCACTTGCTTTACACAGCTTTTCTCTGTATTTTCTGTTCAAATTGTCAGTTGTTACATGTAAGTGTCCCCATTCCCTGTGGCTGATAAAAGTAAAAAGATTTAAGTAAATCAGGAGGAGTGCAGAGACAGGGCTTGGGCAATGGGTCTCAGTGCTAGCACTGTAAATCATATGACAACAGCACACTGGATATGAAAAATTACAGTCTGAGCGTAGTGTTACTTGTTACTATTATTGGCAGAGCAGTGCGGCACTGAATGGTTTGGCTTTGCAGGGGTTTGGGGAAGCTACTGATTGGTTTTAGCTTGTGTGGGTTTGTGCTTTATGAGCTTGGATTCTAGTTTTGGAAGATGAATCAAAAAATCTGAAAAATCAAAACAGAACTCAGCTGAAACCGTCTTCTCATCTGCAGGTCAAATCAAAACCGTTAGAAAATGAGTTTGTCAGGGTGGTCATTCATCAACTCACTGCATTCACTGCAACTCATTTTCCCCAAAGCCGCCTTCACCTCATCATCCTTATTCTCCTTTTCTTTCACCAGTGCTAGGAGAATAATAGATATGGTTATGGTGATACAGACTCCCCACACCACCACCTCCTGGTGAGGCTCTACCTTTGCTCCTGCCTTGTAGGGAGGAGGAGGAACGCATCTCCCTCTGTGTCTCTGCTGCTCACAAAAGGGCACAATCTCTGTTGTGTTTTTGTGAGCATTTTACAGCTCTGTTAGGAGCTGGATTGAGACTGCCAATGGATTTTTTTATGGCCATAGAATAATTATCAATTGGTTGAAGCTGGATTGTGAATAGCCACAGCCAAATTCATTCTCCTGGCTGGAGAGAAGGGGCTCTGTTTGTCATTACCAGCCCTCTGCACAGCAGACAGGGTGATTGCTTCCACTAATAGCCCGAGCTGTGTTTGGCAGCCTCTCCTGTGCACTGAAGGCAACTCCTTCTGGTTTTACTTAGTGGCATAGGTTACATGAACTGCTACTGGAATACCGTGAGAAATATTTTCAAAGGTAGATTTGGGGGTTATTGTCATAAAGATGTTAAACTGTAGCTCTCCATATAGAAATGCCTTCTACCCTCAGACTGCCTTGTGCAAGCTTACTTTACTCCATGTCGGACTATCAGCTTCCAAAATGGCCAGAGCCATTGTACTCCGAATTCACACCCTCCTATGGTTCACAGTAGCTTCCCTGTGTTGACAAGCCCTTAGTGGTTGGAGCTTCCTCTTATGTTACTTTCTTATTGGTTGCATCCTGGGGCTATCAGAAATTCCTGATGTAAAACCGCATGATAAGTCCCATGTAAAGCTCTGGATACAAAGCTAAGGTGCATCATTGCCTGTGCTGTGTGACTCAGAGTCATTGCTGCTCAGGTGCTCCGATAGTGTCAGCTACCTCCTTCTGCAGAATTTTATCCCTCAGAACTAGTGATAGGGTGATCCCATCAACTGCCTCAGATCTTCCTCCAGTACTTATTTCAGTATGTCTGTAACAAGTTTTTTGGCTTTCTTCAGTGCAATATTTGTATGTACATGGCAATACAGGTCATGATTAACGGGCTCCGTGGTCTCCTTTTTCTAATGTCAGAATAATAAAATATCTGGCTCGTCAGATTGTTTGCCCTGATTGTTCAGCTAAATGCATTTAGCAGCAGAGGTAGAGCTAGCATATACGTATATGAGTACCATTCTGGCAATTATTGTCAGAATGACAGCTGATTGCAGGTATTGGAATGATGCAACTTGTTCAAACTTAATGTTATCTATTATGAACTCTACTTCATGATGATAATAGCTGGAAGGCATTGATTTTGTTTTCTGTTACTTATCTCAAGACCATACATTTTGCTTGCATTATTGACTTTTCTGATCATTTCATGCATCATCTCTTCAGAAGATGTGTAAATCAATGTTGACTGTGCAATGTATGTTGTTTATTAAGCTGCCATGTAGGTTTACACCTTGAAGAGAATCATCAAATGCAGTCCACATCACATGTCTTGAATAATTGTTGAGCAGGCCTGGCAAGAGAGGGCAGCCTTGGAGCATGCTGGTGCTGGTGTGGAAGAGTTCAGTTAATTATTTATCTGGGCCACAGTATTTGCATGCCTATATGAATTTTTTATGAAGTTAATTAGCTTTTCAAGATGTTGAATCGGTTCAGTGCTGCAATGATTGCAGCCTGACACACTGGGCAAATGGCTCAGAGAGAGATGCTTGAGCCACAGACAGGAAAACAGGCAGTGGGGAATGCAAATGGATGGGGGGTCCTTTGAACACTTTCAACAGGTGGCCCTTAACACCGCCAAACCTATTGTGTTTGCAGTCAGCAATTTGAACACAAGGGGCTCAGATTACACCTATGTCTCAGGCAACAGATTTAGACATTCAGGCTGAAATGAAACTCCACCCACATAAAACCCGAGAGGGTGGAATGAAGAGAAACTGGGGAAATTAAAACCCATCCCGTGAGATGGTCCAGGCTGCACAGCTGCTGCACAGGCTATTCACTCAGAGCTGCTCATTCAGACCGTGGATGGAAAAACCCAGTCACCGCCTCTCTGCACCAGATGGGGCCACTGCAAAGTCCT
This sequence comes from Scopus umbretta, assembly GCA_013400535.1. Lineage (NCBI taxonomy): Eukaryota > Metazoa > Chordata > Aves > Pelecaniformes > Scopidae > Scopus > Scopus umbretta. The sequence continues at coordinate 7,303 of VZTL01073458.1, read as the reverse complement.
TAAAACAGGCTATGTGTGTCAGGACTTGGGGCTGAGAATTCAGGTCTACATCTGCACTGGGAAGTCAATCCCAATCAAATGTCGAGAAGCGAACCCAGGGCCAGGAACCAGCAAGGACCGAGACTGCAGAGGCTGGTGCTATTGCACAGTGTCTGATGGCTATTTCTTTTACTGCTTGGAATGAGCAGGGTGGGCTGGTGGGAACTGAGACCCGCCCTGGCTTTGTTTGGGCTGCAGGTCTTTTGCTGCTTCTGTTGGGACCAGAGGCTGCATCAGGGTAGAGTATAGTCCTTACACTGTAGATCTTCTTGTCTACTGCCATTGCAAGGCTTTGTGCCAACCTTTAAGCAGGAATACAGGCACCTAAAGCAGCCTGTTCCTCCGTGCACCTTGCAAATGAGGCCTGGGTGACAAGGAGCTTCCTATGGAGCACCTCCTCCAAGAGGTAAGCTCTATCCAGAAGACTTTGATCTGCTCACTGTTCTCCACTATTCCCATTCCCAAGTGTTTGGTGGTGAATGTACAAGACTTAGAAATGTTTGCATTCTTTTCCTAGAGGTCTCTTTGTGTTGAAACATTGCAGTGTCATCCACAGCAATGAAATGCACACTGTGACAAAAATAATAATAATGTAACACAAGACTGATAGTATTGTAAATGAACAGTTACTATATAAAAGATGTACCCATGTCTGATCTTTTCACACATATGGTGATTTATTCAGAACACAAATATTTTAGCATTTGGAAAAAGCCCCAGTTTTGAATAATATCTCAAATCCAACTAAAGAGAAAAGAATGTCAAATAGGCCATATAAATCCCATTGAACTAATGTTTTCATAATCTATATTGAGAAAATCTGAGAATAGAAGGTTTTTTTTTTTTAAAAGTGGCTGAGGGTTAGTTATTGAGCTCATTTGGAGAAATGAAATTTTCACAGGTCTAGAAATGACAAAATATAATTGATATCCATAAAGATTAAATGAGATTTGGAGCCAAGTATTGTTCATATTAAAAGTTAAATAATAATTTGGCCTCCACATCATTAACAATAAGTTTCATCTCCATCTGATTTTATTGTTGGCTACATAGGTCATTCTCTATTGAACAAAATGGGGAAGAAAGAGCCTTCTTGGAAACCGGGGGAATAGACCAGAAGGAGATGTGCAGATAAATGAGAGAGATCGTGTTGTTTTGGATGAGTTTGTGAGCATAATTTCTCCCTGACATCCTCATGGAAGTGATTTTGGGCCAAGAACTCAATCAGTTGGTTCACGTAAGCTGCACAACCTCCTCTACTTGTTCGCGTTCAGTATTTCATATGTGCTTTTGAAAATACATTTGTGTTCTCTGTGTACTCAATTTTGAGCATTGTTGTTCCTCATTTTTCCTTTTGAATGAGCTCCTTGGAAATATTCTTAATGAAAACCAACCAAAAGCCCCCACCAGGTGCCTCATGGAGTAGCTCTGTTCCTGCCAACTGATGAGGGCCTCCATGCTGTATCTGCTTCTAACACATAGTTTCCTGCCTTTCACACTTCCATATCTAGAGTTGGAGCTTTATTTAGCCACAGGGGTTCTTGGATAGAGAAAAGTCTTTGATGGAAATTTTTCCCTACTGATTGTCCATTCTTTCTCATGCTGCAGACTTAGGTGCATGCTGGACTGTGGTCAGATGCTGCAATCGCTGCTTAACAAAACATCCTGCTCAAAATACTTGCTGTATTGGGTATTATTTAAACCAGCATGTGAACATACATATACACATACACAGAGTAATTGGGCAGTTCTTGGGAGGTGCTGGACACCCAAGACCCTTGGTCTCATGTAACCTTCCCTCCCCTGCAGTTTCCAGGGGATCAGCGGGTGGTGATGGCAATATTTGATCCTCTTACTGTGATTTCTGTCCATAGGTGCTCATGATCCTTGCTGAAGGACTCAGGAAAAATTGTGCAAAAGATCTTTAATTCTACTCTTAAAGGGAAAAAAGATGACGGAAATGACTACTAGTCAACTAAATGAGGGCGCTCCTCAACCATGCTAATTGTATTCATTTAAAGCCCTTTTGGTGAAATTCTGACCAGGAGTCAGTGAGAATTGCCACTGAGATCAATACAACCAGGATTTAACCTCTAATGTCATCCTCATTTCCCAAACTCATAGGTTGTGTGTCATATCTGCCAGGTCTGTGTGGATGCCTCAGATATCCAAAGCTTTGAGCAGCATATAAATCCTAATGAGGGTCTGTATCTCTTTTCTGTCCTGCAACAATGTAAAAATCTCTAAGCAAAATAAATTATTGATTATAGCTGATTACTAGAGACAAAGGGCAATGTCCTTAGTATCCTTAAAATAAGTAGGACATGAGTCAAACTACTTATTTTCCTGTAAGTTCATTTATTCATATTCAGTTAAATAGATATATTTTAAGAAATGGTATCCTGGTTACAAACCCCTTTCTCCCAAAAGGCAGGAGATCTCAAACTTTTTCCCACCTTCTCTATTTCTTCCTCAAATGCGATCCCAAATGGGAAGGAGGGCACTCAGCTTACTAGTTCTCATAACTGGCTGATGTTTTTGCCAAACACACACAACTTAAGGCAGTGGGACCTTCATTCTTCATTAGTCCTACTGTGAATGTTTTAATATTCCTCTCACCAAATGTACTGTAGGCAGCAGGATAATGCTTCTGGTTTTAAGGCACACAGACAGGCAGGTGTATTGGGGGTTCAGGCTGAGAGGTAACTACTCTCCTTACAGTCTGGAGTTTGAAGTGGCCTGAGATGCTCTGGGTACCTGAGACCTGCACACAGAGAAGCCACTGCATCACCTATAGGAGATCTCTGCCCTTCTGGACTCCCATCTGGAGCCCTCATACTGCCAGGCATCCCAAATGGCACCAAGTGCCTATTCTTGGTTAACCCAGCTGAGCCCATAGCATTCCGGTAGCAGTGTTCATATAAACACTAAGGTGTAGGTGTCTTAATCTTGAGCTCTCAGATAAAAAGGCAACTAAAGAAAGATATTCAGGTCTCTCTGTCGTTGCAGACACCACGTTCCTTCCCCCCGCCCACACTCACACTCATGTTCCGTGACCTGGGTTTCCTGTTATTTTAATTCCTCCCCTCTTTTCCAGGCAGTTAGTGAGCACAGTCCTCAGGTGGTGTGAATTGGATTAGCTCCAATATTTTAAGCCATCATTTAATTTGCAAATTAATATTTAATTGGCTATTGAATGCTCAGAGGGACATGGGAAGCTTCGTATAGATAGTATGTAGGGCTAACTCCATGAAGGCAAAGGCTAGAACTGCACACTGGGACCTGCCTGACCTGTTAGCTGAGTTATCAGGTTATTTTCCAGTATTCATGTATTTAGATTTATGTTTGTTTTCATTTTAGAACTTTGTTATCAGTAAGGGTAGTTGAAGAAACTTTGCATTTTACTAGGTTGGATGAATTCTGCTCTGAAAACTACAAAAATACTGAGCTACACATACCCATGTCAAAATTGGGCTGGGTAGTTGTGAATCATCATGTTTCCATTTCCACGTGGGAGCAAATCTTCTGGTCTGGGAGGCAAAGTCATATTATACACAGATCATTGCAAAGTAATAGAGATTTTAACACTGCTCCCTATCAGGACGCGTGCTCGCTACTTATCAGAAAACAGCAGGTATTTGCTATGTGACAGGTCAGAAAAATGTGTGACATTCCACAAGGAAAATAATTTCCCTTGATTACGTCTTTTCTGACTGCTGAGTCTGTGAGATTATTCTGTTTATCTATATCCGGGTACAGATTTGAGGAATTCTGTATCTTCCTATACATTTTTTTTCTGTCATGTGATCTATATTGATACTGCATACTGTTGCTCTGGCTTATTCATTTGTTAGATGACCTGTCACAAATAGGTAATAATTTTACACTTACAAACAGCAAAACATTTTGACCTTCTGTACGTCTTTAGTGACATACATGCATATGTGACTGAAGTTGTGAGGATGTGAAGGGCATTGGATGAGCATGCACATCAGAGCAATCTCACCTGCTCCAGAGGAGAAGACCTCCTGGACTTTTCCTGCGCTGGGGGTGGGAGACAGGCCAAGCCAAAGCAGACAGGATTGAGAGTGGGAGTGAAACAAACCAGGCAAAGAAGCAACACAAGAAAGAAGGGGTTTTGTTTCCTAGTGTTTACTTTCTGACTGGTAATAAACCGATTTTGACTTCCTGTCAAAACATCTTCTGATCCGCAGTGAGATTTTTTGGGAGGGAAAGATGCTGACATTTCTACTGGGTGATCACATTCATTTGCAGTGGAAGAAGGCAGGACACTTGTGTCGTTGTTTTACCAGGCAGTGCATGTGGGTGGGGGCAGGGGGAATTATGTTCCAGTCTACTTGCCATCTGCCAAGCACAGCTTTCTGCAATGCAGCTCCACACAGTGATGTTTATTCCACAGGATGCAATACATACGAGATCTTCTGGTGCACGTGTGCCATCATTTCATATTCTTTTTAACACATTTAGTTCCCGGTCCCATAAGCGCTTCAGCATGCGCATAGGTCTACTCAAATAAATTGACTTACTACAAAAGAAAGTGTTTTTTTCTGACTCTAAATATGTATTTGTTTGGAGGATCAGGGTTTCTCAAACTATTACTTTTATAAAAAATGAAAATCTCGAGAGAGTGTGTTAGATAAATGACCAGCTGTTTTTTTTTTTTTTGTTGAAGCGTTTAGATTTGTATTTTTTAATGGTTATTTATTATTCCAAAATATCTTTTCAAAGTTATTAATACTTAAAAACATTAAGAGAGAGACCCAGCTGCAAGATATTTAAACTATTTCTCTGCTAATAGCTGAAGGATGAGCACAAGCATTATATGTACTTCTCGGCACTCTGAGAGACAGCGTTCCTGTTGTTATCTCATTTTCTGTTGCTGGAGAAGCTCCTTGGAGGAGCGTTGCTCACTCATTAGCATGGCTCCATAGGTAATGCCAGTTGCTGTTCGAGGTTATGTGGCAGTGCCTTTGGATCCATGTGTTGCTCTGCTGACACCACTCTCCCTCCATGTGCAGCCCAGCCAGTGCTGTATCATAGCATGGCTTATTTCACAGGACATGGGGCTTCTGCACCTAGCCCTGACCATCACCATCAGAGGCGTTCTTGTAATGCAAATGGCCTGGCATGCCTACACATGCTGCTGGGGACATGACAGCGTTGCCTCTTGCTACACATCGCTACCCGATTACAGCTGACATGGGTGCTGTGGGAAACGCAGGGATCACAATCTCTTCTCAGTGTAATGAAGCTCAGATTTTACCCTGGGATTTGCTATATATCACTGAGTAGCCATGTCAAATTGTTCATATTATAGGATGCGGTCACTGGAATGTAGAAAGGTCCATTAAAATATATTTATGGAACTATCAAAATGTGTAGCCCATCCCAGTGTCTTCAGTACATCCAACAGGCTTGATAACTGCATGTGTGCTTCTGCTGAAGTTACCAGCGACGGTATACGTAACAATGAAGACACAAGATATCGCTGATGGGTTTATTTATTTAAATAGGTCACACTTCCATAATGAGCATTTTCTGTGGACTTAGATGTCACAACAGTGGCAATGCTACATTCACATTTTGAAGTCCTGAGAGATTTTTCTTCTCGAAAGTGTCCCAGATTTGGATTCACAAAGTAGATAACAGTCTTTTCACCTGTCTCAGGTTTGCAGGCTGTTTTTAACTTGAGAGGATACATCCCTAAAAGCAAGATAGCTCCCCAAGGAAGTAGCTTATTTGTGCATTCAGTCTTGCAGGAGATGTTGGTCATCTACACATTTCCTGGAAAATTATTCCGATCAGCAGGAAGAGTTGTCCAGAGAATTTACCCCTTGTTAGGAGCTATTGGCCAGGAAAATGACCTTTCTTTCCTGCAATCTATAAATTACCTTTTAATGTCCTTTGCAATAACCATTAAAGAACAGAAGCAGTTACAGGAGAGGTGTATAGGAAGCAGGGTAGCTCAGAAGATGAGCCATCAGAAGACACTAGCCACAATGCATTCCAAATCCTTTTTGTGTCAGCGGGAAATGAAATCTTTCTGCATAGGAAATAGAATGAAAGGTAAGTTATGACTAAAAAATTAAAAATCTGTTTAATTAGCTTTACTCATCTTTAGTGATCACCGGAAATGGAAAGGTGGTGAGAGCAGGGGAGATGAAAACTGCTAATTCTTCAAGTGCAAGTGAGGAGCTGTGATAAAACCCAACTTTGTGGTAAGCATTTAAAGGGCCCTTTAATTAGCTTTTCTGGAAAGTTCACTGATGATATGCTGGAATAATGATCCCATATGCTCGAAAATGTCTAGTCATTAGCCAGCATGGTGGCTGAACATACTAATGCATTTGCCTTTTAGACATTTCAAGAGCGGCTGGTGCTGCTGCTGCCGATGCTGGCGAGGGCAGCCCTTTGTTTCGCTAAATCACATGGCGGCTTTCAGGACTGAATCATTTTCTTAGTCACACTGTGAACATCAGTTCCCAGCAAAGAGAGGAGCATGATCTTGTTCAGAGTGGAAAGGGCAGAGAGTTCAAGGGGGATGGGGTTTGTTTTGTTCTTTTTTGTTTTCTGTCCTGGCCCTGGTCCACCAAAACATGCAAGGATCTGGAGCAAATTAGCAGAACAAGTGTGAGACTGGCAGCCAGCTGTCAATAAAGTACTGATAGCATGAAAAACATTTTTATTAACACTCGGTCACTAAAGCACCTTAGATTTTCAGACAGCTGCTCAGGTGTATTCTAAAATAAATGTCCTCACCCCATCTTTTTGTAACAGAGATAAACTAGTATCCTGTCTAACAGAGATGGAGACTGGGACTCTGAGACTATGACTTGTTGAGGACAAGAAATCTTTTGGCTGACACCTCAGCTGTGAACTTACTGACTTTCACTCATTAAGTCCATGTGCTAGAAGACTTTAAGAATCTTCTCTAAAGTTTTTGGCGCAAATTTACCTGGACCAGCTCAAGTCAAAGGAAAGACTTCTCATTGACTTCATTAGGAATGTGTTAAGCTCGAGGTATAAATAAGAAGCAGAGGTAGAACTAAGTTAAGAAAAATTAACAGGAGAGACATTTCTGCAGATGGGATTTCAGAGAGGTAGGTTTGAAGGCAGAGAAACAGAGCAAGGCTGTTCCAGTTGGTGTGACTAGGAAAAAGACCTTGTGTCAGTAGTGATGAGACCACACGAAAATACAGAGAATAAGAGAGTTTTGGACCAATAGAACCATAGAATCATTAAG
>VZTL01073457.1:1150-19578 GCA_013400535.1 Scopus umbretta | reverse complement strand
CCCGCTCGGCGCATCTGCGCCGAGCGGGGCCGTGCTCAGCACCCTGCCGGCTCCCGCCATTTGTATTTGTGCTCCATCCCCGCCATGGCACCCGGCACAGCCCTGCCTCGCTCCGTCCCGGCATCAACCCAGGGTGGGAGGGCACCCAGCCCTGCACCCAGGTTTGGGGTGAGTCACCCCAGGCAGGGCAGGGCTTCCCCTCCCTGCTGACTAACCCCGGCCCTAGGGAGATGCCGAATTGGGGTGACGCAGCCTTTTGGAAAAACACCCTGGGGGGGGGGAACGGAGGCCATCGCGCCCCAGCGGGGGGCTCGCAGGTGGAAGGGGTCTCGCCCCGTGGCCGGCAGGAGGGTGGGTGATGGAGAGGACATTGCCAGACCGCGCCGGAGCTCACGGTGGAAGAAGAGGATGGCCACCGTGTGAGGCCAACAGACCCCAGCCAGCCCTGCCGTCCCCTCTCCAGCACCATCCACCCGCCTGCCGCCATCTCCCTCTTGCAGGAGGAAGGCGCGGGGTCCCACGCGAGGCCGAAGCACGGGGTGCAGCCCCCCTGGGGCGCTGGGGCCACTTGGGGACCAAGCAGTGGCTGCGGCAAGCCCGGGTGGTGGGGCAGGGTGGGAGCTGCAGCAGGACAGCATCCACATTCGCTCCCTGGTCCCCAGGGATGGCGAGTGGGGAGGAGGAAGAGGAAGAGGGCAGCCAGCCCCGTCCCAGCTTTCTAGGGCAGCACAGGAAGGACAGATGATGCGTTTGGTCACCCTGTCCCCAGGGAGCTGGAGACTCCCTTTATTTAGAAGCGGTTCCCCACAACCTTGTTTTTGCCAGCAGGGAAGCGAGGCACACGTGCCAGCCGCCGGCACCACCACACAGGCAGGCAGAGTGATGCTTTCTGCTTTTATTCAATTAATGCAGCAATCTATACAAGGAAAAAAAAAAAAAAATGAAACCATGAAATTCCAAACCCTGACAGCGAAGAACCAAATTCTTCCTAAGAATCAACCAGAATTAAAAGATTCCCCCCACGTCAGACTGTACATAAAATAATCTCTGCCCCATTTACAGTGTTTCACACAGTACTTCTCGTATCTCAAACTTCAGAACTGTACAACTTTGTTACAAACCACGCTTTTTCCTAGGAAAAGCTTACAGAAAAAAATATTGCCACTTTCTTTTTTATTTTTTATTTTTATACGTAACAAAACAAAAAAATTAGAATCTTTAAAAAAAAAAATAAAACAAAATTAAAGTCAGCCAGAACTTGTAAGTGTGGGCAGGAGCATGGAAGGAGCAGAGATACGCTTCTCGGCCAAACATTTCTCCTCCCGACCGGGAAAGGGAACATTTTTGGCAGATAAAAGACTATTTGCCACTGGCGGGGGTCCGGACCCCGGCCTTCGCCCCCCGCCCCGAGCCCTCCTCAAAGCATGGCGGCGATTTTGACCCATGGGGCTCAGACCACGTAGCGGTCATCGCTAGGTGCCAACAGCGCTGAAACCCAAAGGGACAAGCTCTCGTCCCGGCAGACGTCGGTTCACGCCGGTGCCGGCTCATCCCGGAGAGCAGGTTGGCAGCCCTGCCCCTCAGCAACCTCCCTGACCTCCGGGATGAGCCAAGCCTTGGGATCGGGATCGCAGTTCCCGAGCGTCACAGCTCTCGCCTAACAGCTGGATGAGAGTTGAGGAGGAGTGGAGCCAGATGTGGCGACCCGGGCACCGCTGCGGCAGGCAGCCTGCCATCCCAGCCGGGCAGGGACGTGCCGGCAGAGCGACAGCCCCTCCCTAGGCCAGCTCACCTCTCAGCGCTGGCAAACCGCCCTTCCTTCTCTTCCTACGGACGTACCGAGCCCATGCGACCGATGCAAGAGTGATTGATGAGTCTTCTCGAGATACAGGTAACAGTAACAAACCCCAATTCCTCCTGCTCTTTGCAGAAAGGTGGAGACGAACCCCACCGAAGCAGGGACAAACGCCACCTTCCTCCCCATTCCACAGAAAAGGCAGTTCTCACAGTCAGGGCTGCGGGTCTGGGTGCATGGGATCATCACACTGGACACAGCCTTATTCCCAGTTTCAGGCTGAGCAGGTTACGTGAACGACCCGCTGTGGGTGGATGGAGAGGAGGTCGGACCACGCAGCCGGACCAGACAAGACAGGACAAAGCCAAGGGGGTCAGGTCTGTGCATGAGCCCGTCCCGTGGAGCAGTTTTGCCTCCGAACTGGAGCTCACCACCCGCCACAGCAGACCCGTGCCACCAGCCTGACCCGAAGCCTGCAGGCAGCCCGACAGAGAACAGGCCCAGGCATCACAAGCGTTTTTGAGCCGTAGTTTTACCAGACAGGTTACAGTAAGGGATCTAGACACCTGGATCCACGTGAAAAATGCGTCTTCTGGTTTCGAATCAAGGTTTCACTCCGATGTTGTTCAGTGCAAAAGAGTTAAAAAACCATGTTATCTACACATATACATCTGCGTGTATAGAAAACGTCTGTACAAGTGGGAAAGATGGCCTGCCTACACGCTGGGGGCTCCTCGCCCAAGAGATGCTACGGGTCAGACCGGTCGCGTCCCACTTTCTCTCCAAGGTGTCGAGCCCCAACCAGTCAGGTTGAACACCAAGTACACGCGAGAACAGACGGCAGCTGGAGAGCGGCTCCGGCGAGGAGCTCCTCCTGTCCCTCCAGCCACGGCTGCCAGCTCAGACCCACCGCACAGATGCGGGACAGTGGGGGGAAGGAAGGAAGGAAGGGAGAGCTCCCGACCGTGCCATGCAGGAATACCGAAACAAACTGGGAGAGGAAAGATACTAGCACGGATACAGACTGCGCAAGGACCGGGATGAGGTGATGGTTGGTACCAGGCCAGAGGCAAGACCTCAGGACGCCTTGTTCAGCCTTCAGCGGAGATAAGGCCCAACGCCTCATCCCATGGGAGTCCTGCTCTGGGAAGCAGCCCTGGAAAGGCAGGCTTGCCACCAGCTTCATTTTGAGGTGACACCAGGGTACAGTATCCGTATTGCAGAGGTAGGCGTAAAATCGGGAGCCGGTTGGCGGAGGGGAGGAAAGGGGGAGAGCAGGCTGCGCCAAGCCGAGACCTCCAGCAGTGACCACCGCCACCGGCCGCAGAGCCTGACACCGAGAGCAGGGGCACGTCCAGGATGAATCCAGAAAGACAATCGGAAATAGCCATTGCCAGGCAGCCTGCTAGCAGGTCTCTAGCTTGCCGAAGATGTTTGCACCAGCCATAAGGAAGAGAAGGGACGCTCTCGCGGCATGTGGTTTTGCTATCAGGGGAATGCCAAGCTTTCCGAAACGGAGTTTGTAGCCAAGAGCTGGCCCGGATTCTCTGCAGAAAGCTGGGAGGGTGAGGAATACCGCTTCAAACGCTAAGCGTCATCTGAAAGAGGCTTTTTAAGGGTTTCAGAAGCAGCAGAAGCATGAACTTTCAGATCTCTGGGCAGACAAGACAGGTTCCTTCGAAGGCTGGTTGCGAGGCTGCGCCCATCCCTCCGCACCGAGCCAACGGGGGCTCTTGCCAGGAAAGCAGCTGGATAAAGAGAATCCGAGACAGGCACTGGGGACCCCGCCTACGAAGCCCTTGCAGACCAGTGGTGCTGAAGGTGATGGTTACTTTCCTTTGCACTACTGTGACCGCTAGATCCAGCCTGAGCAGTAACCCCAACAACGGGCAAGTGGCAGGAGTTGCAGAAGTCAGCGGGAAGGAAAAGGACACCGAGGCCCAGATGTCAGCAAACGTGCTCAATCGCCAAGGAACGGCGCTCCGCGGAACAATGCCTGGGTTTTGGGGATTTTTTTTTTTTTAATTGGGAGCCCCTCAAGACAGCAGCAAACGGGTTTCAAAATATATTACATCTTTTTATTGCCAAGCGTGCAGACCATGAAGTGTGTGGGGGGCACAACACTAAGAAAAACTACAATTTGAGGAAGGGCAAAGCAGTAAAAATTTAAAAATAAGACTACTCCTTACAACTGCCAACACTTGGGTTCAAAGAATCAATTGGAGGAAGTTTCTTAAAAGTACGGTTCTAAATATGGTGTTGGGCCCCAAACTTTGCAAGCGCTGAGGCTTCGGTCTGGGCTAACGCAAACCAGGTGGGAGAAGACGAGGAAGGCGGCAGACTCTGTAACACTAACTCTGCGGGGCCAAATGCCCAATTCTTCTTAGCATTTTCTGTAGCAACCAGAAAACTCCCTACCCCAGGAATACAGGCAGGAATAAGCCAGGAGGAGGCGGGCAACTGCTGCAGCACTAGCTGCTGAATGCACTAAACTGGGGCCGAACCAGACCCTTGCAGCGTCCTTGCTCCCAGAGCCAGCCTCGGAGGGGACAGACCGCAGCCGAGCTGCCCGGCTCCCCCGAGGCCGCGGTAGCGCCTGTTCCTGCTCTGACAAGGGCGCAGCCGGTCCCTCGGGACGGGGTGCTGTGCCGTCTCAGCTCGCTCCGCCTAAGAGGGGCAGGGGGCCGAAAGCCAGTCCCCCAGACAGTGGAGAACAGCTCTTCTCAGGAGGTCCCAAGGCAAGCGTCCTCGCAAGCACAGTGTCTCTCCTACTCCTCCTTGCTACCTGCAGCTCTGGGAAGCAGCATGCACTCAATGCGATCACTCACTCGGCAGCCCCGGGGCTCCAATATGGACCTGGGGTCAATGCTGGGCCAGCCTCAGCGAAGCCAGCCACGTCTCCTTCCTCCTCAACCAAAATATACCCCTGGTCAGAGCAGCTCCGAGAAACCAGAGCTCAAGTACATTCTCCTCAGAGAGGGCAGCACAGGGACACAAGACTACGAGCCCGTGCTGGCTTGGGAAAAGGGACTAGAAAGGAAACCTACGGCATTTAAAACTGGTACTAAAGTGCAACAAAAACGTCCTAAACCCTTTGAAATCAAATCGCAGTAAGAGGGGTCTGCAAAGCTTCAAACTTCCAGTTACTGCAGGGAACCCTTAAAACAAACCCAACAACAACTAAGTAAGAGCAGACCAAGGAGCCCTTTGGTGAAGCAAGGAATACGAGGCCACCACAGAGAGTTTCAGCTCCTGGGGTCAAACATCATATTTAGAACATTTGGAAAGGAAGAAAGTTAAAGCAAAAAACAAAAATACAATTCTTGAATCTTGCGCAATGAAACAGTTAAACTTTTTGGTGTTTTCAAAAGAAATCCCAACAGACAGCCTGGCATAACTTTATCTGCTTCCTAAGGGAGAGATGCCTGTTTGACCCATGACTCAGGACACCACGTGCACTGGACATGTTCCATCCTTACTTATGTCTCAGCATTCCTCCATTCATAAAAACAAATCGCTAGATCCTTCCTGTTTACTCTTCAGCCTGAAAGGAAAAACCAAAACTGAAGCTAGATGGAAGATAGCCAGAGGGAGGAGAAAGTTTTCACAGACTGGAGGCCAATCTCATCAGCTCCATGAGCCTGGAAAGTGCAATCCTCAGTGTCGCCTCATTTTAACTTTCCTGGCTGGGCTGCCGTCCTCTTCTTCCTCATCACAGTCCTCCGTGTACTCGTAAGACCTTCGCCAATAGTTCTCGGAGCTGAAGTTGCTCCGTCTCCTATGTTTTGGTAAGAGGACCGAGCGCCTGTTCTCCTCTTTATCCATTTCCAGAATCCGTGGCCTAGGGAGAGAAAGAAAGAGGGAGTGAGAGCAGATCCACGACAGGATTTAGTGTCCCCACAAGGGAATGCCTGTCTGCAGTTTTGCATACTTGGAGCGGTATGACTGACTGTTTCCACATTGCGCACCCGGGACTGGGCACTCAGCGGAGCAGGAACGGATCACCAAGCTGCACCTCCCGCGGGGAGCCCGAGAACTTTGCTTTTGATGGTGCAAGTCCTCCTCCTTCCCAGGGCAAGTTTTGGTCTTTATCTCCGCCCAGAACTCTTCCAAACAGCCCAGTGACCTCTTTTTAAGTGCAGCTCGTGGCCCCAAGAAACACCCCTTGGGCAGAGGGGTCCGTCTCTCCTACAGCAGAACTCGCGGCACAGAGCTGAGCTCCTTTTTAAGCTGCTGGGGTGCTTGTGGTGCAGGATCAAACCACAGCTCCGAACTCCTTTGTCCTTCCGCTAGTTCTCTCAAACATTAGGACAGTGCAATTGTTATTTCTGCACAGCTGCCTCTGCTCTCACCTGCCGTTGCTTCGTAGTAGGACCGGGCTGGTGGGCTGCACAGACCACTTATTTTATCCTAGGAGGCAACTGCCGATTTCCTCTGAGAGATACCACTACCTGATAGCCGCGCCATTTACCTATGTTATACCGGAGCCTTTGAGGTCAAAGGAAGAGAAAAAGATGTTTTTGATAGCCATCTGCTGCAAGAGTCTCTGCAAGTCTCCCCACCCCAATAAGGTCACGTCAGGCTGAAAAACAGCTCTCGCGGATCTGCAGATGGTCCTGCGTGATCGCTTCTCTAACCGTACCCTGGCCCACCGCACGCTCAGAGGCAAGCTTTCATTCGCAGGCTTCTCTTCTCCATCGACCTTCCCAGCCAGTCTGAGCCCAGGTGAATGAACGTGACTCACGAACGAGCCATCCCCACCCTCCTCCCTCCAGGACAGGTTGAAACACGGGCTGGGACCGCACAGCAGCCAAGCCCCGGGACCAAGCCAACTTCTGGTTTTTACATGATGCGCAGAGCATGCCGTCTCGATCCTCAGGAAGCTTTGGAATTGGAGAATAGCAGAAATATTGCATGACAGCTGGCAGACTGGCTATCGCTCGCGGCTATCAATGCGTTCACACAGAGCAAGGTGGTGTTTGAGGGAAGCCTTGCTGCAGAGCTCGAGCTGTCTGAAACCTCAGCAAGGAGCTCCCCTGAAGGTCAGGTTTACACATTCACACAGTCTGGTTACGCACACAAAAATATACACATGCAGCTCTGGAACCAAAACAGGTCTAAGAAGCTTCCCGAGAAGGCCTTCACCTTTCCCAGACAGCAAAAACCTCACGCTCTCTCCCAAGACTGCTTTCATAATATAGTTTAACGCAGCTGCACAGGTTGCTTGGCAATAGAGGTCAAAAATAATTAGCTGCAGGGAAACTATTGTTCTGAATGACTGCATTATCAACAGCCAGCCAAATCTATTGCTTCTTCATTATGCCACTCACAGGATAAACAATGTAAGCTGCTTACAGCCAGAGCTTAGCCTCCGCAAGCCTAGGAGGAACGTATAAAGAACCTCATTCTGATAAAACAGATCTGTACACCACAGAAAAGCACCCGGGAAGTGCAAACTGGGATGTTTTTAAGCATGCTGTGCAGCCTGTCTTGTCAGAGGCCAGGAACCTCAGACAGGCACCGACCCAGAGATACCATCCAAAACATCGCTCGTAGGAGAGATCATCCTACCTGTGAGCAGCATCAGGATCTGCTTTGCGATGGGACCGCTTTGGTTTCAGGATCTGGTCCCGGTTGCTTCCCGATAGACGGTCAGAGTTATAACCTGGTGGCAACACAGAGCTACTCAGCGATTTTGTTTCCAATCGAGGTGCATCTAGTCTTGTTCTGCAAATATTTAAAGAGAAGAGAATTTGCAAGGAGTTTCTACAGAACCACTAGCAGGCTGCAGCAGGCGTCTGTCCTAGATGCGCTAAAGCAGAATCCTCAATCCCAGCCACACAGCTCAGGAAGAAGGTCAGGACCGTTATGCTCCACAGAGAAACAAGCTGCAGCTTCCTGGTACTTGCAGCTTTGCTGCTTTGGTTAGAGGGAAGAGGAAGGCCTAGGGACACGTGCGGTTGTGCAGCGAACACCAACGCTGCTGGACTCACTGCAGTCCCAGTTACGGGATACAGAGCAGAGGCGTGCGAGCCCCTGTGAAATCCTATGAAATCACAGTGATTCGTCAATAACTCGCAGCTCCAGTTCAGCCACCTGGGAGATGCCCTGCGAAATTCATCATGACCTGCAACAGTAATAACTGCTTCTATCTGGAAACTCCCTACTATCTCAAGATCTCGTGAGGTCAGGCATTTCTCAGCTTGACTAAGAAGTTTAAGGAGTCGAAGTACGAGTCAGGAGAAGGTCTAGCAAACAGAAGCTGCACCGCATCCCTTCCAGCAGCGCAGCACCGCCGTGTTTGTGCTGGGATAGAAACGCGGTCAAGCTACACGGGAGAGGAAGCACAGCTCGTCCCAGAGCAGAACCGTCGCTGGCCCAGGCACGACTGTAACCGTGCACACGTGGAGGGAAGCAGCAGACCGAGCAGCAGGAATGAAAACTCGATGACGCAGCATCCTATCATGGCGCTGTCACCGTCTCCAAGCACAGCACAGTTACCAGTCTCAACTGAGAAGCACTGCTAAAGTCCACTTCAAAACACCGACTGAAGTCTAAGAATGGGAGAAACACATTAAAAGGTGGTACTGGTGCTCTAGAGCTGCCAATTTCAGGAGGATCCAAGCCACTTCCCAGAAGGAAAGGCACCCTGATACTGTTGCTGCAGCCTGTCTCCATCCTTGGGATTCAGGGTGAATACGGAAGGGGTCTGGGTGAAAGAAAGGGGAGAATCACTACTTGCCCTCCAGTGCTAAACTTGAGCTCCCGAGGGATGTTTCCACAGGAGAATCCCAACCTAAACTCTCATTAAAGCAAGTCCAGTTGCCAAGCTTCCTCTCTGTCATCGGGGAGAGGCTCTTCAGTGAACCAGGGCAATGCCTTGCTGGCACACACGAAGCTGGGCACGGCAGCCCAAGTCCGCCCAGCATGCCAGAAACAAGGAGCACTTCTGCAGGCAGCTGCCAGGTTGGGGGCCACGGCAGTCCCCAACGCCGGCATCCTGAGCTGTTCTCAGCTCCAGGACTGGACCCAGTCCAGCTAGAACACCAAAAGGCATTGCAAATGCTGCCCCAGCCAAGTTAGGTGGATTAAATACCTCTCAAATACAACAGCAACTACAGGCCTGCAATTAAAACAAACCAACCACCAAATATACTGCAAGGGCAAGGGAACACCAGCCACGTTCTCTCTTGTCTACAGAGCAATGCTGGTACGAGCTGCAGGAGCAGGTACGAGGAGAGGCTATACTAAAATGGAGAGCAAATTACCTACCAAAGTTCAAGTTAAATAGAGTAACTCCCCAATGTAACTGCTTATAAAGACACGCTCACAAATGGCAGCACAAGCCCTCTAAAATGACTTGCAGGACCCGCTTGAATAGGTCTCATTTCTACCCCCACCTCCCACGTCACCTCTTCCCGCATCTCATGAAATTGAGAGCACCGTTCCTCCTCCCCAGCCTCTTGCTCAAAGCGCTTCCAAACCTCGCTGGCTCCCCGCAGTCCTGCCCTCCGATACGCAGGAAACACTGTAAATATCATCACACTACAGCACTGAAGTGTTTATGACCTACTTGGTAACCGCACCGCTCTCAAGCATCCTGCAAAACCCAGCCGCTTCTCCAGCTCGCACAGCTTTGTTCTCCTGCTGCTGCCAGCAAAAAAACCCAAAGTCTCTAGAACCACACACTCGGAGTAGCGGCAAGAGCAGATCCAGACTCAAAACGCCTGGGACCCAGCAGGCTCTGGCAGCTTATTCAGAGCTGAATATCCCAGCTCCAAGCTGCAGTCAAGTTGAAGCCGCTCTATGAGCCAACTGATCTGATGCGGCTGGAAAGCTCGGGGCCAATTCTTGCCACGAAGACGAGGAAGAGGAGTTTCACGAGGCCGCTGGCTGCTCCCAAGCCTCTCGTGCTAGCAGGCTACCAGCGGAAATAGCTGCTTTCCTGCTTGCATAACACGCTATTTCAGACTGCACAAAGTCGCATGATCCGGGACTAGGGAATGGCATTCGCTGCAGCAATACATGCCGTGGGGATGCGAGCGCAGACGAAGGTCACCGCGGCCCTCTGCTGAGCAAGCATGCATGCACGCAGGACTCGGCGAGGAGACGGCCGCCGTCACAAGGGATAAACAGCTATTAATAAGCTCTATTTGGCAGCAATTAGAGTGCACCCTTTGGCAAACAGGTAATTGCCGCGTATTCACCAGGGCTGCTAAGCTCTACGGAGATTACACAAAAATTATTACCAGGGGGTTTCCACTTTGCTCAAGAGAAAAATCCTGTTGTGGTTTCATTCAGCCTGCCAGTAAAGCCAGCCCATCGCTGTCTGCATATGACTGGGCAGAGGCATTTCTGCTCGAACGCTAAGCAAATCAGGCCCCTGAAAACAGGAGGAAGACAGAAGGACACACTGCTACAGAAGGATGGCTAAGCGAACGCAGCCAATACAGCTCTGCTAGGAGCGAAAGGGCCTTGCCTGTGCCGCAGTGATGCACCAGGTCAGCCGGGTCCACCTCAGCCAGACAGGCGCTGGACCAGCTGCACTTTGAGGGCAATCAGGCTCGACTGAAATAACTCGCCACCCTTAGCTTACAGAGGCTGGCGAAAGCAAGAGGTAGAGCCAGTTTAAACACGTATGTTAGATATCTGCACCAGTTTGGGCAGCTTTAGCTTATTTGGCAGAGTCCGTCTTTTCTAGGGAACTGCTCCACAGCCTAGGCCAGGCAGCTTCTCTATCCCAAAGCCCAACTAAAGCAGCTACAGGATTTGGAGATGCCTTCCACTGATGCTCATCAGCACTCGCACTGCTATTCATTGGCTGCAGCAACCAATAACGTGAACATAACAGCCTTTTCTCGCAACCCTCTCACCTTAAGCCTCAGGTGGCAATAACCAACTATCGCGTGGTTTGGTGCTAATCTTTCTTTCTTTGATCCCACCCTATCGCCTGCCACATCTCATCCTGCCTCCTCGGGTCTCTGCTGATTTTGCGGGGCTAACTCCTCATGGCTGCTGTTTTTCCTGCCTTCGTTTCATGGGTCTCTCCAACCAGATGTCCAGCTCCACTCCACTGGCTTTGTGCCGTGTCTTCACAGCGTTGCCAGACTTGTTTTGAAACCAACTAAGCTGTCCACAGGCTCAGCAAGTCTGAATCTAGACTGCTTGCCTGCTAGCCTTATGCCAGCCTGGGCCACAACTGCAGCCCTGCCCTCATGCCCACGCTTTTGACTGGGTTTACAGTACTCAAATCACGTGTGTTTTCACTTGCAAAAAGATTTCTTGACAGCGGAATTACTGCCAACACCTTCTAAGGCATGATGAACACAGGTCAAGATGTGGCAGTCGAGTTTTTTGGTCTCCTGATGAGAGAGGACATTTCTAGGCACGAAAAAAGGCTATGCTGAGGGAGTTTGGGGTAGGGTTGGTTTGGCTTTTTTTTTTTTTTTTTCCCATTTTCTTTTCTGAAGAGCTTGGGAACAGACACTGGCGGATGAAATGCCATCAGCTCACTAGGACAGCGTACCTTCTAAAACGGGAAGCGTGCGATACAGCCTACAGGGCTTGGCTTCCCAACACCAACTCCAAGGACAAGCTCTGTAAAGTGATCCCTAAATTCAGTGCATCCATTTCACTTCGAAGCCAGCATCTTCCTCCCTCTCCCCAGGAAATGAAAGCCATGCTACCAAGAAAACTTTATCTGCTTTATAGGAGATTCATCATCGTAAGCATCAGCTTCAAAGGACTGTCCAAGTAACTCACCGCATGTGGGTATCATATGATCAGACACCTGAATACATAGCCCAAAACAAGAGTTTGAAATCCTAGCTGTTTGGAGTTAGGCAGCCAATGAAAGCCAGGTGTTTGGACACGAACAGCGCTCGCAAACCCAGACATTACAATGAAGTACCGCTGCACAGAGCCAAGACGTGATTAACTCCGCAGTAACGAGTTCCGTCTACTTCCACCGGCCAAGCGATGGGTACGGCAAGACACAAGCGAGCAGAGTGACATCTAATCAAGATGTAAGATCAAGCCAGCAAATTAACAAGCAAGGCAGTTGTAAAGTGTTTCTTTAAAAGCACCTTAGGAAACATCACGCCACCACATCCAAGTTTATCTTACTGTCTGGAGGGCTTCAACACTTACTTTCGAAGGATGATGACAGCTCTTCTCTCCTTGATGTCCTGTGGTCGAATACAGTGTGTAATTTCATCGGCTGCATATCCACTGACAACAAAAACAAAAAGCCACTGTGAGAAAGATGACAGGCAGAAGCAGAAAGTGGTTGCCAGCCTCAACAACTCAGTTCGGCCAGTCATTTCCTAACTTCCACCGGGAATTCCTCCTCCAAACACCATTCCCCAATCCCCAGGCGCATGGGAGCTAGACGTACAGGAAGGAAGACACTTCAGGAAAGAATGAGGACAGTCAGGGCTTTTTTTTTTTTTTTTTCTTTCGGACTCAATTTTTTAGCATATACCAGAGGAAACTGCCACCTACCACAACACTGTGAAATAAGACATGTAGAAAATTAGTTTATGGAGTGTAAATTCAGCCAATTCATTTATCAAGAAATCAGAGAGCAACAGGGGGAAAAAAAAAAAAAAATCAGCACATTGCTCCAAAGCATCTTCTCACGCACGTCCCCAAGAAAAAACATCTCTCATGGCTGAGGTGTGCAGCATACCTGGACACGAACATGTACCGGAGTCGACGAGAAGATGCGTTAGTTGAGGAGGGGGTGCAGCAGTGGCAGGAGTCGAGCGTCTCACCCCGCTCCCCTGGGCACAAACGCCATCGTCTCGGCACCCTCGCCCCCCCGGGTACTCCCCATGTTGCACACCCCCAGCCACGGTACGAACATCACACCCCGCACAGCCCAACCCTGCCACAACCCACACGGGTTGACCTTCACATTCAGACCTGCTACCAAGCTGCACTCTTCGAACCTCCCTGCTACAGGGCTCACAAGGTGAGACAGCTACCTGGGCCGAGGAAAATTACAGCAGGCTCGAGCAGCTACGCGGCCACACAGCAGCCGTTCTCGGCAGGAGTGTTTCGCTCTATGAGGTGACTTCAACTGCTCCACGTTTCTAGCAGGCAGGAGGAAAGCCCTGGCCAGCGAGGGCCCCAGCTACCCACAAGACACAGGAGCGTTTTTCTTGTGGCCCCTTCTGTTCTTCAGCACAACTCCTGCGGCGCAGCGCAGCACGTGAGATCGCGGCGGGTCCGCGGAGAGCGGCCATTACACCCGCTCGGACACACAAACCACCTTGCCAGGAGCACATCTTGTCACTCCTGTGGGTGCTAATGAGCAGGTCCGAGAGGTGGGCCTGCCCCCTACCTGCTGCTTGGAGCGTGGCTGTTCACAAGAGCCTTCTAGAGTCCAAAACGGGGAAAAAGAGAAGGTAAACGCCTTTAAAGCCTCTTGAAACGGCTGGCAAGGACAGGAAGACCTTTGAAGGGACTTGGGCGAAGGCTGCTCACGCCACACAAAGCTAGCACACCCCCAGGCTAGGTTAACCTGAAGCAGGAACCACCGAGAGCCCACTCTCCCCACGAGGCTTTACTGTGAAGCTGCTGCCACGCTGGCTGTCAGCCGGCCCTCCGGGAGCACGGCCAGGGTCATCGCCTTGCAGGTTATTCAGGACATTCAGAGCAGAGAACGCATCACGCACACGCAGGTCTTCTCTGGGGACGGGACCGGGTTTCCTTTATCTGGTTAGATAACCCACCCACTCGCTAAGAAACGCGCACCTCTCTCTTTGAGAAGAGAGCCCAGAGTCTAAAACCTGACCAGTTGAAAGAGAGGTTGATGTCCATCCCCCCCCATCCTCCGGGGCACTGCAGAACACGACAGCGTTATGCTAAGGGGCTTATAATGATGCTCTATTATGTTCCAGGAATCTCTGCGTCAAGCTCCAGTGAATTCATTAATATCACCCACGTTAACATTCAACTCGGCACATCCTCAGCGACACCCTGAACATCAGGAAAAGGCCTGCTTCCAGACCAGCACTCTCCATCATGAGATGTCAGCCTGGCCACTTGTCCTCACTCCCCAGGCAGGAACCCGCGTTCCAGCTCACTTTCAGATGGACGCCAGGCAGAGCTCGTGGTCCCAGAAGCACGTGGGCAGCACCAAAGCAACAGCCCCAATACTCCAGGTCCGAGGCCCTAACGGGGACCCACCAGTCTGCCCCAGTGCCATGCTGGTGTGGTACAACTCAGCTTGCACCCTGTCAGATATAACGATGGCAACCCCTCTGCCTGGCCCTCCAGCAAAGGGGTTCGCACAGGCACCAGGCAGAGAAGGGGAAGAAAAAGATTTTTTTGGTTGCGTCACACTTGTTCTGCTTTGCGCCAGCAGGAACTTCAAACCCACTGCCTGGCCTTGCCGCATCCTGATGACGGGTGAAGAGATAAATTGGTAAGGAAAACCCTAAATCGCTGCCCACAAAAACAACCGAGCACATCGTGTCCAGCCTCGAGCATTTTCCAGAAGAACACGGGGAGGTACACGTGCTATCCACACGCTCCCCCAACCAACGGGACAACTCCTAACTCACCTGTCGGATCTTATAGCCCCAAGGACCTTCCCCAGCCTTTTTCAGTCCAGAAGAGTTACGGCCGAGCCGCAACACAACTGACTCACACAGAGATGAAAGCAGATTTTTTCGTACAAAACTCACCAGAAATGAAGCCCTGAAGTTCTGCACAGTCTCCAGGAAGAAATATTTCCAGGGGTTGATGACAGCCGGGCCAGCTCGCAGGCAGAGGGACCTCACACACTAGCCCATCGCAGGGTTTGAGCAGCTCGAGGCTTTCCTTGTGGTTCAGGAAAGCTGCGACCACAAACCATGGATGTGACACCGACCAGTTCAAGCAGAGCTTGAACAAATCTATCTGCCTCATCACCACTGGCACAGGCACAACTGCCTCTGCACCAACAGCCTGTTCTGAGGGAATCAGACTTTTCTGGAAAAGCATCTAATCCAGGCAGTTGTGGAGAGATTCCTCCAGCTGGGAAGAAAGCAGGTTCATCCTCCAGAGACTCCGACCAGCTCCAATTATGCTACCATCAGGCATGCCTTCGAGACAACAGGCGAGACAAACATCACGATGTTTCCACTGCTGTTACAAGGAGCGGGGAGACAACCTGCAGCACTCACCAGCTGCAGGAGGGAAGCCCATACGGCGTATAAGCTCTCAGAACTTGGGAAATGTTACCTTTGGTCATTTGTTCCTCTGGCTAACTGCAACTGCGTAATTCCAACCACGGTGCCGAGACGCAACGCCCGGCAGTTACACCAAGGCCAGCTCGGTGCAGGGATTTGCTACCTGTGGCAGCAACAGCGGCCGCAGGGCACGGTACGGCACGGGTGTCCGGCTGGAACCACCCGCCCCAGCTGGCTCTGCAACCCCCCCACCTCTCTCCCCTTTTTTCCAGGCTAAGCATTTGTCAAAGCACGTGTTCCCCAGATGATTGGGCAAATTCCTCCATCTCCTCCCCTCTGCTTCTATCGATTGACGCCCATCAAATTCTTTAAAAAAAAAAACAAAACAAACAAAACAACAAACCACCACAAATGCAGCCTAGCCAGCAGCCCCCAGCGGACAGCTGACGGTCCACAGGACTGAAATCCAACTTAATTCCAACTACCCAAGAAGAGCAGCACAGACTGAGGTGCTGCTGCCGCTTTCTCTTGGCCTGGCTGGCAGCAGGACAAACCTGCAGGAGCGCTGCCTGGGGCTGCGGGAAAAGCTGGAGAAGGCCTTCTTCTAGATGTCAGAACCTACAAGGGCAAATCTTCACCGCAGATGTGAAAGGAGAGGAAAAAGTGCCTCGCTGGAAGGGCAAAGGGCTCATTACCGGGTCACAGGGTGGCTCAGCCTTTGTCCTGCTGGCAGAGGGGCACAGCCCAGTCAGGAGAATCCCCCTTTCCACCTTTTTAACACTAACCTGTCATTTGAGTGCCAAATACTTTCCAGCAAGTTTGAGGCAGGTTCAGTGTTTGCAAACATCGCAGCCCGCTTCACGGTAGGCAAATAAAGGCGAGGGAGGGATACAGGGAAAGCCCCTCTGCAAACTCCCTGACTGGTAGGTGGCTACAAAATCGGGAGCACGATTTAGAACAGGCTGCTGAGAACAGGACCAGGACAGGGGGGATCTGGTGAAAGCCCGAGAGCGATGTGGGGGCCAAAAGAGAGGTCCAACAGCTTGCTTTAGATCCTCACGATTTCCACATGGTAAGCAAACGCACGCGGCTACCCTGGCTTCCCCAGAAAGGCGGCATGCCAGCAGCAGCCACTGACCCAGCAATATTTGAATCACAGACATTACAAGCATGCCATTTCTATCTGCGCCGTTTCCCTATCTCCAGGGCAACTGCCTTCAGCAACTGTTTACTGAGAGCAGAAAAAGCCAAGTTTGACTTAAACGTGACCGAGGGCTAGGTTTCAGAGATACACCCCTACCGAGGGTCCGCACCTCTTCCCGCTCCTCCCACATTGCTGGGATTAGAGGGGAGACAAGGAGATCTGCTGGAGTCGAGGAACTTGCATCCAGCCAGGATCATATCATCACGGTACAATCACTTTGGCAGAATCTCTCTTAAGTGAGTGCTAAGTATCTGCTAACTGCTGTACAGAAATTGAAATAATTCCCCTTTTTCAAGTCCATTATTTGCTGGAAAGCAAAACATCTAACACCAGCCGTGGGGCGGTCAGAAACCAATCCTTCTAGTCAGAGTTACAAGATATCATCATCTGATGCGTCCACGTCGATAGACTCATTCGGGCACCCAGGTGACGCTGGCCACCGACCCAAACGCACAGGCCTGGGAGACACCCCGCCTCCGATTCTGGGAGCCCTGAGCCACCTGGCTTTTCCCAGCGGTTTTGGGAGAAGAGCGAGAGTCTGGGACAAGAGAACATCATTCTCTGGTCCTGGAGCAGAGAAAAGCACCTCTTCCTCTTCCTGCCATCCTCCACAGCGAAGTCCAGATCCTCCTTCGGCCGTAAAGCCACAAGAGATTTCCTAGTGGCTTTGCCTACAAGACTACAGACTGACCCTGCATTAATGGCTTTGCCAGCATGCTTCTAAGCAAGAAAAACCTCTCACTGTCCTTAAAAAAAAGAAGAAGAAGAAGAAAAAAAAAGGAAAAAAAAAAAAAAAAAAAAAGAGAGAGACCTCTGGCTGTGAAAGGAAGGACAACTGTTTACTCCAGGACCCCCAGGGAAAGGCAGCGCAGGGGTTCGCATCACCAGCAGGAAAATTAGGATAGAAAGTTTCCCTCCTCACGTCCAAGAGGAGAAGTCAGGGAGCGGAGCGGCCACCTCGCACCCAGCAGTCTCCGTTCCTCGGGACGAAGCTTGCTCTGCGGTAAAAGGACGTGCAGGAGGATGGGTGTCCCCCCTCTGCCCCGGTCCCATTTCACAAAAACCACCCTGACCTGTGCCCCCTCCGCACCCTCCCTGCTCCGGCCAATCCACCGGAGAACAAGAAAATTTCCTCAGCGCCGTTCCCGCTTCCCTCCGCAGCCTCCCTCATCCCTCGCTAATCCACAGAAGTTACCTAACGCCGGGGGTACGGCGAGGATTAGTTAATGTTTGTGCAGCTTTTCCGAGATAAAAGCTACGCGAGATCTTAGCATTTATTATTGATGCACTAGTCAACGGTGCGAAGCTGCGTGTATGTGGGGGGAAAAAATTCCTTCCCGAACCCTGCGGCGATCACTTTACAAGCCAAAGCAGGGGATTGTGTTACGGCCTGGGAGCCCTGAAAACCGGCCTGGACCTTCACCAGTCCAAAAAAAGAAAAGGGAAAAAAAAAAAAACCAAACCAAACCACCAGCAAACGAGGATGCAGTTGGTAGATTGGAGCACTGCTGGCAGAGCCCGGGCAATCCCTGCTCCTGGCAGGGAGCGCTCTGACCTTCAGGGACTGGTGCTCACCAAGCCAGGCAGCCCCGGCGCTGAGCTTCGAGCCGCCCTCCCCGAGACCTGGACGCCGGCGGGTCCGTAGGCTCCAGCCTCCTGCGCGCACCCTGCCTGTCCCCTTACCTGCCCGCTCTGCCCGCCCGGCGCGTACCGGCAAGCGGTGGGGATTAGGAAGCAGGCGTTTCCCAGTGCCAATCCCAGCTTTACTACCGACCGGCTGCGTGACCTTGGGCAGGTCATTTCACCTCCACAGCTCTTCCCCACTTGCAAAAACGCACGGAAAGGCCTTTCTTGCACCCGCGACCCACCGCGTTCCCAAGTGGCGGTCCCGTGGGGCTCTCGCTCCCATCTCCCCATCGGCGTCGGGCAGAGGAGGGTTTAATATTCCCAGTTTACAGACTGGGAAGACGAGGCCGTTCACACCTCCTCCCCACGCTTAACGTCGGGTTGGGGAGGCACCGGCCGAGCTAAGAATAGCCCCAGGAGCCCTGTCCCAACCAGCTGCTCCACTCTGACCACTCCTGGGCAGAGGATCCATTTTGCGTCTCGATGTGTTATTTTAACCGTTTACAGGAACTATGGCAAAGCTCGGCTCCGCAAGTGGCCGCGCTCCCGCCAGGGCTCGCCTCGAGCTCCCCCACCCAAAAATCAATCACCCACCCAAATCCCCATCCACCACGGTGGCAGG
>VZTL01073456.1:7714-17915 GCA_013400535.1 Scopus umbretta | reverse complement strand
CCAGTGCCCAGTACAGGGGCATATTATCCAAGTCTCTGCAACTTTCCTCCATACAGACTAAGCAGTCAGCTGTTGATCAAGTATTATGCAAGTTCAAAGGCTTTTCCTGTAACAGCTGTTTTATACCAAAATGCAGCTAGACTTGGGGACTGAGCACAGGTAACACTTTTTGGCTTTAGGAACGATCCCACTGATCTGAGTGCAGGGAGATAAAACCAGATAAGGGATGAAAGAAATGCATTAGGATGAGGCAAGATTGAGAGTGGAAGAGAAATAAATGGCTTGACAAGAAATCAGTGAAGAAGGGCTACAGAAACTGGAGTGGCTTAGCAAGACGGTATTTAGGAAAGGAGGCTGAGCCACCTTGGGTCAGGAAGCCAGTGGAAGGAGGACCTAGAGACCAGCTGAGCAAGGGGGTCAGATGGGCTGAACAATGATTAGGCAAGAAAAGCAGACTGCATGTGTGTTGCAAAACAGTAGGGTGACACTCAGAGCTAGTGAGGAAACAGAAAGGAAGGATTTAGAGCTAATTGGCTGGAGAAGAAAAAGGCTGAAAGAAGGCAACTTGAATCTAATGAGAAGGTGTGGGATCGAACTGGCCAGACCAGGAGCCTGTGGTACCTGAGCTAGCAATTTATGGTGGAGGAGATGGGGGAAACATGGTAGGAGAACAATTTTACAGGGAGTTCACATGCAGTTCTTGCATGAACCTGTACTGGATTAGGATTGTGTAGGTAAGTAAGCTGTTGCCTACAGGCCTGCTCTGTCACATATTACAAAAATGTTGAGACACGGCATATGAGGCAGGTGATGATGGGCAGAAAAATGACAGTCCTATGGCTAAGGCAGATAAATGCTGATAGATGATCTGAACTACCACCTTAACTCTGCCACAGGTTCGCTGTAGGATGCTGCCCTATAAAAAAAGTTGGCCTATAATTGCATTTTCCCCCATTTTCAGAATATTTATCATGAGAAATATCAGAGAGGTATTTGCAGAAGTGTTCTGTGCTACTAAGAGGTTGCAGTTAGGTGGAACTTTCTTTAAACACAGTATTTTTTAAAATACTTAGCATTTAATAATATGTTTTTAAATTTGTATCATATTTTGATGGTGTTCATTAAAGTCTAGTGTTAGGTACTTATTAGAAATGAATTTAATATTACAAGTTGTTGTGGTTTAACCCCAATCGGCAACCATATATATAGATAACTGTCTACTCACTGAGAGAGGCAGCAATACTGGGGTAAAAACACATGAAGCCATATAATTAATGTTTGCATCCTGATACAGCCTTAGTTCAGGCTGACTTGTTTGAGACTATTCCAGAAGACACGTGTGCAGAATGCAGCTGCTTTACTTAGCAATGTTTTCTGCAAAAAGGTGTTTTATTAGTGCATGCACTGGCTTCCAGTAGTTGTCATAATTGAGATGTTAGTTTAGATCTGTAATCTTTGGATCCAAAAATATTCCAGTAGATAGGATCTAGCTGCCTTCCTCTCTCAAAGCATTTGAATTTACTCACAGTTTTGAAAGGAAATGCACTGGTAACCGAGTAGGAAGCAACGAGGATAGGTGCGAGTCGTGAATGGCTGATACTCGTCTAGTGATAAGAAAATAGAGGATGCAGTGGAACTGTACAGAAGGTACAGAAGTGGTGGATCTTTAAATTTGATTGAGGAAACCAAGGCAGACTTTAGATCTCAGTATTGACAACAGGGCTGGAGCGTACCTTCAAGATTATCCAGATGGTCTTCAGCAGATACCTATAGAATGAGAGGAATGGAAAAGGCCAGGGAAACAGGGTTATTAACATAGTAAACCTCTTAGTTGCATGGAACAGGCAGGAAGAGATACATTCCTAATATATAGTAGAATAGGTAACAAAATATGTAATTTAATGAGTAAAACTGAGAAATGTGAAACAAGCAGGCTTTTGTTAAATAAGATAGGATCAGTAAGAGCAAAGGAAGAGGCAGAAAGCAGACCACTGAAGAATGTGAAGAAAGTAGTAAAGTATCAAAGAAATATGAAGCTCCTCTCTGTGAATATACATGGAAAGAGACTGCTGGTATTCTCCTACTTTTTTTTTTTGAGAAAGGATGTTACTACAACGTTATTACTACTACTTACTAATATTACATATTAATATTACATATTGCTACTAATATCGGGGGTGGTGGGCTGGGCATCAGTCAGTGGGTGGTGAGCAATTGCATCACTTGTTTTTCACGGGTTTTGTTTCTCTCTCATTTTCCTTTTCATTTCAATTTTTTATTATTATTGTTGTTATAATAATAATAATTAATATTATTATAATATTTCAATTCTTAAACTGTTCTTATCTCAACCACAAGTTTTCTTACTTTTGCTCTTCTGATTCTCTCTCCCATCCCACTGGGGGGGAGTGAGTGAGCGGCTGTGTGGGGCTTAGTTGCCAACGGGGGCTAAACCACAACATTGGTACAGAAAATAAATTAATCTCTCTTTCATAGGAAAAAATAAATAGCGAAGTTTTATCCCATTGTAGCAGAAGGAAAAAAAACACATATTACTCTTCAGGCCTAAGGCATAAAGTTGTATGTCTCTAACCAACGTGAGAAAATTCTCTGTTCCTTCCTACATAGAGCTACACCCTAACCCACAGCTGAAAGCTCATCCTCTCTGCCTGCCAGCTAAGGCACAGTTTATAAGGTAGGGCAGGATTCTTTGCTCCAGCTCAGCAAGACTGAACCCACACAGTCCATCTTAATGCAGAATATATAAAGAGAAGATTTTAACTATTAAGTAAGTAATCATCCAAATTACATCATTCCAAGTCAAATGTCAGCTGCCAATTGCCCTGTTATCTGAAATAAGATGAGAGCGAGTTTTTACCACAAGTAAAGACATGTTTCCATGTTATTATCACAGCTTAGTTATTGCACTGAATGTTCACACACTAGTTTATCTCACACTAACTTGATGGGAATAGCATAAACAGGCAGGAGGAATAACCAAATACCAAGTATGGACCAAACCTTTAACAGTTGTGTATGGTAGCTAAGCAAAAAGAAATACGAACTTAATCCTGCTAATTCTTTTCCTAAACTTAGTTGTGCCGTACACTTGACCTTCAGAAACACCTGGGCCCCAATCTTTAAGTTTATTACATATTTATTTTTGTAATCTGAAATTGTAAATCATAGGACTTATCTCATGACCACCAGGGTAAATGAGAAGCAGAGCAGTCATGCTGTCTGGATTATATTGTTGAAATACCTTTCAGTCCAAGAAGCCCTGCAGTCGTGCAGAAGAAGAGGATGAATACAATTGCTAAAAGCAGGCAAGAGATGAAGACGTGGAAGTACTGCGTAGTTCTTGCAGGCACATTTTGCAGAGTTTGCTTCAAACACCATTGAAATTGCTGTTTCTCAGATGGATGTTCAACAGGCTCATCTTCTGTGCCGTCTCACAGCTTAAAGCGATTGTTCCAATTTACAGAGGGACCTTCATGTCTTAAGAAACGTATGTCTCTACTTTTTCCAGGATCTTCTCAGTAAGGAAAATCTGAAGCTCTTGTTTGTAATGGAAATAAGGCTTGTGTAGCAATGTAGTACAACCATAGCCTGTTCTCTCTCTGCTGCTGGGAAGAGAGTATCTGCGAGGAAAAGATTAGATGCCTGAATAACATAGGATCTTAGCGAAAGCAGAGCACTGACTCCTACCTTGGATGAAGGAGGGAAGCAAAGTAGTAATTGAAATCTCAGAAGAAAAGGTTAAAACAAGCAAGAAAGTCTAGGGAAGGAAGAAAGAGAAAAGGGGCGCGGTTCCTACAAATGTAATTTATAGTCATAACGATCGTTCCTTAGAAGTTCTAGAGGTGGATAATGGGACCTCCCATTCACAGTAGCAAGTCTTAAACACCCAAGTTGATTCAGTGCAGCTGTGATCACATAAGCAGTACCTCACTGTTTCAATAAAATTTAACTCATCTTCCAAACTCTTGGATAATGATCCACACTGACTTTAAGGTTCTTCTCCAAAAATTCCAGATTCATCATCTTCCTTTTGAACGCAAAGTGCAATCCCCCAGTGAACATAGTGCTAACATTTTGAGGATATTTTCGCTTGTGCTCTTGGAATTTGCTCTCTTCAGAATTCCATCACTGAACTAAAATAAAATAGCAACAAATTGCAAGTGAAATAATAGAAAAGCGGAGCAAATATGAGAATAAGGATTAAAGTGCTCTAAGGTTTGCTTTAAAGCCACATAGTCTCCTCCAACAGCAAGAAATACTTTGACTTAACGCCCAACCAAAACACAATAGCTCTAGTTTTCCTCCCAGATTTTATTAATCAATAAAAACAGTGGTCTGAAAAAGACCTCAGAATGACTGTATATGTGGTAGTGAATTCTTGGGTTTGAAAGCCAAACTAGCTTTTTACATATTCAGTTTGGTTGTGGGTTTTGTTTGTTCATTTGCTTTTCCAAGGCACTATTAATGCAATCAAGAACCTAGTTGTAGCACAAAACCCTCTATCGACTTATTGATTGAGAACAGAAAATTGAGACCATAAAACCAGAAATTTCACTATGCTTGTGACCATTCACTGTATAGCCATTCCAGTATAGATATCTTATTTAACTACGTTCTTACCTTTTGAAAGTAGCATTCAGCTTCTTCCTAGCTGGCTCTAATAAATTAACACATCCAATGATGTGTTGTTGATAAGATCATCTGGGAAATACCTGATCCACCACAGGTAAGGCTGGGCTGACAGCTTACGAAAGACTCAACAACATTTCCTGAAGGACATCTTGTTGAAGATTAACACTGGAGAGAGAGCGGTGTTTTGCATGATACCATGCGGTATAGGTCTAGGTGTCTCCCCAGAAGTTTTCTAGGCAACTGGGGGCTAGAACACAAATTGTGTAAAGCTGATAAATTTACATTCTAGGGTCATATTTGCAAAAAGGCACAATTAATTAATCTTCAGAATAACAGTATAAGAAGGATATAGACCTGGAAGAGACGTGGATGAAGTCCAGGTCTTGGTATTGGAGGCACTGTATCACCTCATTTCTTTTGTTTAGCTTCACCACTGAAGATTTTGTTCTCGTGTTCCAATTGGAAATCTGTTCTAGAAACTCACTCCTCTAGGTTAGGATCTTTCCCCTAAATTCTAATCTTAATTTATAAATTGACAGTTCATACTGGTTTGCTCTTCATCCTCACTGCCCTTTCACTTTAGCAGATCTCCCTCCTCCGTGTTTACCTGGTTTACGTATTTATATGCAACAATGACATCTAATCTCGCTCAGCCTTTGTTTTTCTTCCTTTGGTCACCTCAGTAGTCATTTCTGCACATGTGCCAGTGATGTGCGTCTTTTCTGCGTACTGATTTACTTGAATAATCCATTTTAAGGTCTTACCAGCCTCACTCCCATTTCTGCAGGAAGTACCTCAGGTGGTAAGTAAATCCTGCTGTTTGTACAACCGTATCACACTTGTCATCATCTTGTATAAACCAGATCAACCTGTTTTGCTCTTTCCAAATATTGTGTTCTCTTTATAGCACATTCTTTGTCATTATTCTTCAGAAGCATGACGTTATAGTTTGTGTTGTAGAATTTCGTTCCATTTCATGCCTCCATTTCTTGGGATCGGCCAGGTTTTTTCTGCATAATATTAATGATACCTTCTAATCTTTTTTTGTCAATGGAGCACTGGTAATATTTATGTCAGGTCACTAATGACTATATTAAAATCTAATAGCTTTCTTCTAGCTGGATTCATGTTCAAAAATCATTCAGTACCTTACCACTTCTAGCCAGATCCTTGCCTGTATTATAACCCTTACAAAAATTATCAACTTTGCCAGCTTCATTAATAAATTTCTGACTGGCACCATATAATGCGTTTTATTAGTATTCATTTGAATGAAGTGTGTGACGTTGTCTTTGCCTAGAAAAGCAAGTTATTAAAAAAAAAAAAAAAAGCTAAGTCAAATACAATCTTGTCTACTTTTACGTCTGATTATTCACTGCTTCACTGTTTGCTTTAAATTATTGCAGACAACTCAGGCCAAATTCGGGGACCTTTCAGACATGAATGACTTCTGTCCTCTCCCTCCTTTATACAGTCAGATACTGTATTGTCTCTTCTCCAGTCATATACCACCCTGATTTTATATATCTATTTATTTGAATTATTTCCCATGGAACCAATCCCACAGTCGTCTTATTCTAATTTGGGAATAAAATAATTTGTTTTGGGATTTTGGGGATGTTTGGGGATTTTGGGATGAAGTCTTTCAGCCCATCCAAGCTCAGTTTTCCTTCTTCAAACACCTATCTACCGATTTGGTATGTTATTTGTATTAATCATACTAGCCATGGGTTGAGGCGTATATTTGAATTAATTTTAGGATAGCAGGGGAAACTCCCTTCCCTTCGACCCACTTCCCCGCGGAGAAGATAAAGCTTCGCTAGAGTAGCCAAGGTGATACCTGGCCACAGAGCCATGAAACTAAAGCTCTAAAGCATCCTCTGCTCCACCAGTGTTGGAGAGTCTGGCCACTCGGTGGAAAAGTCGCAGCCCGTTCACAGCCGCTGAAGGAGCCGCTGAGAGCCGTGCAATTACCAGGTGTGCCACCGGGTGGTGCCATAAGGTTAGGTTTCTAAGTCACTCAGCTGCCGCTTGCATGAACGTTCTGAAAAAGCAAATGCTAGAGGAGATAATCCACGCAAATATTACACACTTAATGGCGGGCAACAGCTGTCTTTGCTCTAATCTTGGCAGATAATTTAAATCCGACAGTTGGGTTGTTTTCTTGATCTGTATTCATCTCAGCTTCATTCCCCAATCTCGCATACGCATTAGAGGTGTCTCTGCCGGTGGACTAACTGCCATCGAGGTGAACATCTGTACAGTGGCCTAGCGACAGTCGAAGTGAACATCTGTACAGTAGGGTCTTGTCGCTGGTGAAACAGCATAGCCCTCTTCGCCTTCATAACTTTCATTTTATAGAATATCTGTCAAACACCTTGTGCAGCAATAGTTTTAGTAGTGCAACTACGGAGCTAGCAATCTACAGATCTCTTAATTTTTCCTTTAATTTACCAAAGGTGTATTTAGCGAGCATCTTGTTTCTGCTGCCATAGTAGTAAAACCAGTCTAAGTCACTGTTGGTCTACTTTGGGTAATGCTGCGGTAGTAATGGGCGCAATGAAGAAGCATATTTGTACAAGACGCCTGACAAACAGGTATTCCACTCCTTTCCTGTGGAATGTTAAGGTTCTTTACATAAAGAAAAGAACAAAGTTCCTAAGAATGCCTGTATCACTGAAATAGTTGATATGAGTGTCCAGAGAGTGATCTGTAAAATAAAAATGACTAGCATGGACAGATGCTGTTTGTTGTTTGCCACATAACTTACTCTTTTGAGCTTAAGAAGAAAATACCATTAGTTTCACTCTAGTAAGAGCCCTGTACATGTTTAAGACCCCTCTGTCTCTCAGGTTTCTTTTGAAATTAATCACAAGCAGCTGCAGGACTGGAAGCCATATCTGCCAGTATCTCTGAACAGAACCCAAAATACAGACTTGCTGACACGGGACATATAGAAGAGTATACAACATTTGATAACTATATGCTGTTTTCAAAAAGCAATATTTGTTTCTTTATCCATGGGAATTCAAAGCTCTGGTTTATATAAGCTTTCAGTCTCGTTTAGATTAGATGAACATTTTGGGTTATATCAGGATAGCATTGGTAAAAGAGATGCCTTTCCTTATTCAGAATTTTTTTGGTCATTCCTCTCTGTACTTGTCTCCCCCTTACGCAATTATCTCGTTTTGTTGTCCGAAGTCTTACATTAAATCATTATTCCACTCAGTGTAATTTATAAATCAGTAAATGTGGGTAAAAACAGAATAGTTAATCTTCTCGCTCTGTTGCTCATCATCCTTGTAGTGGTCTTGCACATTTTTACTTCTTTTTGCGTCATGTTTACCATGATTTTCAAGCCTTAGAGGCCTTCTGGTCTTACTGGATTTTCATTTCTGCAGTGGACATATGAATAAAGAGCCATCAGTGGTCTATGCTGAAACTTACTCTGGCTATCTATGCAATATTGCGATAAGATGCTGTCTAGTGGAACTCCCCGATGGCTCACCAAACCGTCAAAATGTTTTCTAGGAAGTAACTGTTTTCAGTGCTATTCCAGAGTCTTTATCTGTGGCAACATTAACATTTCGCTTCACTCGGGACAGACTCAGGCAACACCAGTGAGGTTTCAAAGCTTATTACAAAATGCCTCATAAGTGATGGTAGGAACAGAACAGGTACACAGCAACGACAATTTACTTTGCTTAAGTCTGTATGCTTAAATATTTTTAGTTTTCTAGTCTAATTGTCTAGCTACTTGTTTGGAAAAAGGTATAAACTTGCTGGTTTAGTACTGATTAAGGGTTTGAATCTTGGGACTCATCTTGACACTCCGTGCGAACAGCATCGGTAACTACAGAAATGGGGAATTATGACCCAGAGTACTGGTTGATAACATTCCGTGGCAAGAATTATTGTCTGAATAGCTTTGCAAAATTTCAGCTGCCTTATGGAATAACACTGCACACCTGATCATCAATTGTTACGGAAATTTCCCTATTTCACCACCAGCGAAAGCAAACCAGCAGCATTCCCTTCTCCACACAGACCTTTCGTTGTAAAGGAAGCAATTAAAAATTTCACTCATAACCACAACTTATTACAGCAAACAGCACTTCATCTTTTGCATATCTGTTCTAAGTCTTTAGGGAGGAATTATGGTTGATGACACTTACAGACTCAAACTTTTATAGGTGCAGTTACACCCAGGAAATCCATAAATTTTCATATGCAAACAAACCTATGAAACTGCTCATGCCCATGGGACTGGGTGCATACCCCACTTGCATCACAAAGGAATCCTGGTGCCTCACTCCATAGGTGTTATATTAACTGACAGGAATCCGGGCAGTGGCCTCCAGGTGAAGACAATTAAGCTATCCTACCAGATCTGGAATGTGTTGGGAGCAATTCGGTGACTAGTTNAATAATAATTAAAAAAAAAAACATTTCTGTTATGCATCCCCAGTGCATAGGCAGTGACACGAGTCCAGAGTGGTAGCAGATTCTCCCATATTTGGTAACCCTGCTACACACTGAAAATTGAAAACAGAACTTCACAAAAATGAAAAAAAAAAAAAAAAAAACAATGGAATTTTAGCCACAGCCCTGTGCACTCTGGCACCATGGTAAACTACACAGGGCGCACACCAGTGTGCCGTAATGCATTTTGAAAAGATCCTCACATGGTCATTTTGATGTTCAAGATCATATGCTGCTGCTATTTCCTCCTCCTTTCGGATTTGTTTCACTCGGCACAATGGCTCTGGTGGGGGACCCGTTCCTGCAGCTTGTTCCCATAGAGCCCGTCTTCGCAGCACAGGTTTTGTGGCGGGAGCCAGATTCAGAAACCCAGTCGGAATCTCAGTACAGTGGCTGTGACTCTCGGATGTCAAAACCAGAGGCGGGGAAAGGAAAAAGAAAAAAAAAAAAGGAATAATTCTTCAGTGTCTGTAAAGCTGGGAACTCCCTGCTACAGGATGTTGTGTTTGCCACAAGTTTAGTTTCAGGAGACGACTACGCAAGTTCACAGGAGAGGAATTCACCGAGAATTACTAGATACACAGAAATCAGGTTTGGCTCAGGAAGTTTCTCAGCTGCAAACGGCTGGAAGCTCAGGGAAAGTGTTCTATATTCCTGTCCAGTGTTCCATATCTTCCGTAATCATCCTTTCTTGGCTATTAGGAGAAGCAGGATACTGGTCTTACTGGATTCTTGGTCTTACCCAGCCTGGCCATTCTTATTTTGAAGCATTACCCATTTCCAGTTCCAAAGTGCCTTCTACATAAATTTTATGTTCTTATTTAGGTTTTTATTGCTGAAAAATCCTTACTTAAGAGATGAAGTACCAGAGATTATAAAAAGCCTTATACTATTGAGATGAATCCATAGCTGAGTAAATTTCCTACATTAATGCCTTCACTTTGAGTCTTTTAGGTCCCACATTTGGATTCTGGCAGGTTATGTGAAGGACCTGATCCTTAATGATGGTGTCTTTCACTATTACATACTCGCTACACTGTCATAAACTATGTTACTAAAAAAAAAA
>VZTL01073453.1:0-23702 GCA_013400535.1 Scopus umbretta | reverse complement strand
CCGGCTGGCCCCCGCCCGCCGCAGGATGTCCGGTGAGTACCGCGGCCCCGGCCGCCGGGCCCTGCCCGAGGGGCTGCCCTCGCGTTTGGCAGCACCCCGCTTCGTTTTGGGTTCAGCTGCCGCTCGGGGACGGCAGGGCTGCGCCGGCGGCGCAGGCCGGTTCCCCCCCGGGGCCTTCTGCCGCCTCGCACCGGCCGTGCGGGCGAGGGTCTGCGCCGTCTTGTTGCCAGCAGAGTACTGTGCTGTAATTAGCAGTCTCAGATTAGGATTTCAACCGTCTGGCTGGTGGGATGAAAGAGCTAAACTCATTTCTGCGCTGTGCTTGTACGTACGGATTGGCCTAGCCAGGCCTCTGTGTGCTTTCTGTCCCGGCGGATGCGCCAAGGACAGATCCACCGGGATCTGGGGTGGGCTTCCTCAGCCTGAGGCAGAATCAGAGGAAGCTTTCTTCTGTCCCTTCTTACATAGCAGCCGTAGTCGTTAGTTCGGAGTTATCCTCAAAGCCGTGAGGGTCTGGCTTAGGGCTAACGGCGCGGGGCGGGTGCAGGTGCCGTTTCATTTCTTGAACGCAGAGGCAGAAGTTGGGCGGCAGCCCCTCGAAGCTGAGTTTGCTGAATCGTCTGAAGGGAGACGTACCTCCTCGGGCATTCAGCCTGGCGGATCCTAAGTTTGAATGCATGTAGGTGGCCCCTCAGTGCTGGAGGAAGATGCGGAAAGGGAGTCTACCATTTTATTTATTTATTTTTTTTTTTTTAAGGAAGGTGGAAAGATTGGAAACATCTAACTTAATGTATCAAATCCTCTGCTGTCTTTGGATTGCTTAAGCAATTACTAGTAATTTTTTTCAAACTGGTAGTTACTATTTTGGGACTAGTTTTGGGTGCTGTGTGTTATGCTTATTTGCATATCATAATGTTGCTTTTGATTTTTCATAAAGATCATTTACTATCTGTAGAATAAAAAAGATTGCAGGGTCTTGAAGCAGAGTGTAACCGTTCTTAATGGAAGGATATTTAGTAAAAGGTACATGAAATGAGAAACAAGTCCTCTTTTGTAGCCTTCCAAGCTAACAGTCGTAATCCTGTCTACTAAAATTCAGTATTGTTCTAATAAAGGATAAGGGAGAGTCTGGTTTTGGATCAGACAGAACTTCGTTAGACCAAGTGAAATATTGCGTACCATCAAACGTCAATTATATTCTCTTATAAAAAGGTCTATGTAAAAGTGTTGGTTGTGCCACCTTCATCAGTAACGTGACTGTTGCTACTGTTGGACCCAGACCGAGGAAGCATGGGAATTAAAATGGCCAGCTGTCATTTGATTACTATGGCAAGAACTGCATCTTTGCTGAAAACTTGCATAATAATTTCTGATGGTGCACTGACATAGGTTATTGTCTGACATCATTATTCCTTTTACCTACTTATAACGAAATACTTCTTGACTGCTTTTAAGATTCTGGGTGTCAGCTGGAGCAGAGCTTTCTGTTCCAAGTGCTTCGGATACAGTTGTGCTAGGTCAGAGAAGCGAGAAGGCCTGTGGCTTTCTTCATCTTTGCGGTAGTCTAACACATCCTCGCAGAGCCGTGCTTCTGGGGGAGGACGCGCAGGGACCTGTGGGTGGAAGGGGAGGTAACAAAATTGTTGTTAGAAAACGGGACGTGAGTTGGGGCTGTGTTATGGCATTGTCGCTCGGGATTTCAGAAAGGCGCTTTGGGCTCAGCGGGCACAGGTCCAGGCTGCAGCCTGCCCGTCCTGCAGGTTGTGCCTGAAGTAGAAGCGGGGAAGTGACAGAAAAGCAACAGGTGGTACCGGGGAGGAATTTAGGAAAGCAGCGATACTGCGATGGATCGTATGAATGGCAGTGCACAGTGGGGGCCTAACCAGCCTGTTGGAGGCTTTTAGCTATTGGTTTATCTGCTCTTATTTTTATGGGTAAGATGGCAATGTGGTATTTAGAACATGCTTGCAGGGAAGTTGTAGTATATGATTCTCTGGTCTCCCATGGCAATTTTGGTGTGGGCAGCTTGGCAAGTTTGAGTTGTTACTCTAGAAGCCACACCTAGAGCACGTTTATCCTTTCTCCGTCTATCAAAAGAAAGACCAAAATATGCTGTCTCTTGTGGATTATGAAAAAAAAACCCCACCCTGCTTAAACTTGTCCTGAAGCTGTCAGGTGCATGTGGTTCATGCAGTTATTATGAGTCACTCCTGATTCTCAGTGGGTACCCGGTGTGTGTGTCTTTTTTTTTTTTTTTTTTTTTTTAACATCAAGGGGAGCACCACCCTGCATGCTTGCTGGTACAGATTCTAAGCAAGGCTTTTAGCTGCCCTAGAATTGGTTTTCAGACCTGTGGAAGAATTTTGCCTCAGGCAGTGTTGTCAGGGGTACTACTGCTATGAGTGAATAGCATAAGAAGTTGGTGATCTTGGCTAAAAAACTGTAACAAGTTTCACATAAAATCACCCTGACTGTAGTGATTCACGTTACTTTTGCTGTCTTTTCTGTGTTGCTATCTGTAGCTGCAGAGCAGCCTCTAAAATAACTCACCAAAGTTACTAGCTTGAAAATCCTTGGTTTGTTCTCAGAAACTATTGTTAGGTATGAGAACTGAGGAGCCACAGCTGATGATAATGATTTCTAAATTTGCATCTTCATGTGCTGTGTAGCATTCCAGACAAGAGAAATGAGCAGATTTATAAGTGCCTATACAACATGGATTTGATGTGATTCTAATCATACACTTGCTTTTCTCATAATTCACTGGAAGTTAATGGTATTAGCCATCAGGTTCCACAGCTTGAAAACAATTTGCTTGAAAACTTAATGCTGTTCACACTAGGTGTTTTCCATGAAAAATCCTATTGTCATTCAGCGCAAAGAATTGAAAATTATGCATAAAGCTGCACTTGACACTTAAAAAAANTTCTGAGTTGCAATTAAAAAAAAAAAAAAAAAAAAAAAAAAGGAGTTTCAATGAATTTTAAATACCTACACCCTTGGCCTTCAAACTTAAAAGATCAAATACTCTTTTGCAGCTTTAAGTCAGTGAGTGAAACCCCCTGTACATTAGATTTAATGCAGCATTGTCCTTGATTTCAGCTAAATGGGAATTTTCAGGTAAAGGGTTCACTTTCACAGGTTTATATGAAAAATCTGATCCTCAGTTTTCAGTTATAAAAATAAAAAATTTACTTGTAGGGACAGAGTTCCAAAGAACTTTCTAAATGAGGCAAGTCAAGTAACACTTCTTCCTTGAAAGTAGGGATTAGATGAAAGAACAAGTAATGATACAATCTTTTCATTCTAAACTCCCTATGGATCCTTAATGGATTAGTGATGCCTCTGCACAATTTTAAAATAGCTAGGACATGCTTCTCTCTTTGCATCAGAAATACTTTAATGTTGCATGGTTTCGGCCAATAGTTTGATTACCTGTTTAATTATCTCTGTAATGATTCACTCCTTTAAGAATGCCGTAATATGTACCCCACATTCAGAGTCTTAGAAGAGACAGTTGGTTTCTTTTCTGTGTGAGGTATTAGCAAGAGTTTCTCAGCAGGTATATTTGTTTGGCAGTTTGCTTCCTTGTGGCTCTGGCTACAGCTGTAGCCCGAGAGGTACAGGGCATGAAAGCGTATGTAGGATGTGGTAATGTGCCATACCAACTTGAACTGAACTATTTGATGAGTAGCTTGTGTATTTTTAGATGTATTACTTATGTAGAGATTCAGCTTCTGTGGCTGAAAGAATTTGCAGAAGCAGTAAGATCATGTGTTCAGTTTTGTGGTTGTTATTTTAAATAAGTATTTTAAGATTTAAGCTCCCACTCATTTCACCGTTTGCTTTTTTTTTTATTAACCTACCCTCCCACGTTCCTCTCAGTAGTTGTTTTATTACCTTTATTTGGCTAAAGATGCCTGTTGCCTGACACAAAAGCGCTTTTCTTTGCTGACTCTTGGTGTCTCTTGAGAATGATTTTATTGCTAAAGTAGCCTTCAGTGGCATTTTGTTTTGTTTTTTATGTGTGCTTGTATTTATTCGTTTAACCTTTTGGAAAATTGCAGTAGAGGCAGATTACTTGCGCAACTGTCCTTTTAAAACTATTCCATGTGAACAACTCCTTTTTCATTGTTTTCTGGAACACCCATAATTTGCCCGAGCTGTTACAGTAACGGGAGATTTGAAAGCTCCTTTTTTCATTTGCTTCTCCTGAAAATTGCGATCAAAAACATTATTGGAGTTTGCTTAGCTGAGGGATCTGCGAACTATTTTAAGTTTGGATGGATGATTCAATTTTTTTTGGCCAAGTTTAACACTACTGGGATTCTCCTGAGGTGCAGGGATCCGCTGCAGTGTCAGCAAACGTAAGGTGTACGCGCTTGATTCGAATTCAGGTCTGGCTGGAGGTGAGTGGGAGGTAGGGCAAAAAGGGGGGAAGAAGACAGCACACCAGTGGGTCTGTGCTTCGCCCTGGATTTGGAGAACATGCAGAATGAAAATACTTCGTACCTGAGAGCTTGTCACCGGCACCGACCATGCTTCATGGCACACCTTGGTGTTAGGTTAGAGGTTTGAACTCTTTCATTTTGGCAGCCTCTGGCTGAGGCAGCCATGAGGTCCTTTGTTGGGTTCTCTGCAACTAGTTCTGTGAGATTCTTTCCTTGTGTTTCTCACAGAGCCTGGAAA
This sequence comes from Scopus umbretta, assembly GCA_013400535.1. Classification (NCBI taxonomy): domain Eukaryota; kingdom Metazoa; phylum Chordata; class Aves; order Pelecaniformes; family Scopidae; genus Scopus; species Scopus umbretta. The sequence continues at coordinate 19,013 of VZTL01073453.1, read as the reverse complement.
CTGTATGACAGGGTGCTTTTGTTTTGGTTGTTCTAATTTATTTAATATAATTGCTTGTCCCTTAAGATGATGGTGGTTTTAAACAAGTAGTACAACCCAAGTATTTATTGCAGCTCTGTAGAGCTCAGTGGAATTCCCCTCATCTGCTTGACCCGCTCATCTTGTTCTGATTAATTTTGCAGCCTAGAAAGCGGAGGCCTTCCTGCTGCTCTGAGGATGCTGTTCACCTTGCTGAATCATAGGTTCTGTTTCTCCCCAGGAGAACCCTGATAATGGTGGTTCCGTCAGAGGGCAGAGCTGAAGAAGCAGCCCCTGGTGGTACTGCCACAGGCCTGGTATCTCTGTGAAACACGTTACGTCTGCTGTTGTGCCGGACCGTAGCTTGCTTTCTTTTTTATTGTAACTTCTTTCCCATGTGTTTCTTGACAACGAGAAACACTCCTAATTGTCTTGGAGTTACTTGAGGTAGGGATCCCTAGCTTCTGGGAGGTGTACCAATCTCAGTTGCGATATCTCTGCATTTGTTCAGCCAGCACCAGTTACTCCCGTACAAAGGGGACAGAGCAAAGAAGGATGCCTGTGAGGTTGGTTCAGTGAGGTCATGGAAAGAAGGACGTTTCTGGCTAGTACTTAACATCCTGTTTTTTTCTTTAGCTTTTGGCACTGTATAAACAAGAACTTTTCCCTTATAGGTTGTATTATACTATGTTAGTTAAATGTAAAATCTAAATATTTACCGCTCGGCTTTTTTGACTGACATTATGTTTAGGCAATAAGACTTGGGGAATTATTTGTTTAAGGCTAGTCCAAAAACTTCATAGCTCTTACTATGTAAATCAGGCAAACGAAAAAATAACAAAATTCAGAAACATATGTTCAGCAATCACGTTCACTGGATTTTCTATTCAGTTGTGTCTTCTGGGGGAGTTTGGGAAAGAAAAGAGCTTATCACAGGAACTGCAGGTTGTTATAAGCTGCAGCCTGTTGGTTAGCTGGAGGAGGGAGATTGTAGGAACCTGTCAAAAGAGCTTATGTTAAAGCTGTGAAGTGACTCTTCTGAATATTTGCTCGCAGTAACGGATCAAGCCTTTGTGACCCTTGCTACCGATGATGTGTACTGTCAAGGCGCTCTGGTTCTCGGACAGTCATTGAGGAACCATACGACATCTAGAAAATTGGCAGTACTAATTACACCAGAGGTTTCCAGTGGGATGAGGTAAGGATTCATGTGTTTTTGGAGGTTGATAATATGGAAGAATACACAACAGCATGAAAGATTTTAATAGGCTCCCTGTGGATTTCACAGCATTATGTCTAGCTGTTCCCCCTTGGCAAGTGGTTTCTGAGACGAGTCCCAAATAACATCCATGATAAGATCATAAGCCTAATAAGAACTTACTTGCAAAAAGTAGAACTTGTTGTTGTCTTAAGCCCATAATTGGGAACATAAACTGAAAGTTTAGGAACCTAAGGTTTTAGTGTTTTTTGCTTTTGAGACGAAATAAAGGCACTGCTATTTTTTTCCCCAAGGGTTTCTCTTTAAGAAAGAGCAAGATCTGTAACCACGTGTGACATCAGAACTCTCCAAAAACTTTAGGGGCTCAGTTTCAGATGACTGTCTTCTATAAATATTGGTGCGTGGCTATCATGATGAGAAATTAATGTATTTTTTCTTCTTTCTTTTTTTTTTCTTTTTTTTTTTTTAATCCCTTTCCTATTTGGGTTGTGATTCTATGGGCACTACAGAATTGCATGTACAGAAATCTCATGAGATCTGTTGAACTCGAGCCCTGTTATTTGGAGGACTGTTCCTTATTAAAAGGAACATGACGTGCCATAGCTACTTAAACTGTTAGTTCTGCTATGGCTTAGGAAGTGTGCAAGCTCCTGATTTCTGTATGCCATGTGAAAGTATTTGCAGTGCATCTGGCTCAAGAAGCATGTTTTCCCATTTTTGCTGTGACTAGATGTACAGAACTCTGTTTTTACAGTTTTTTTCAAGTATGGATTTTGTCAGAACACTGTAACCTTCCTGAGGGAATACTCTATCATTTGATACCTGGGTGGATACTAAGTCCATCATTTTTTTCATGCCCATTCAGTGGGGGGAAAAACTTTTATAACATATTTTTTTAATCAAGGATAGCATTTAAAAAAGGTACATCACTGAACTATGCTTCTAAAATCTGTGCCTACTCTTAATGCTTTCCCAGTTAACTCCTGTCCCTTGAAGGTCAGTCAGGCAAAAGCTAATGACTCTGAAATCTAGATAATCAGCACAGGCTTTTCTTTTTCTGCGTTTGTATGACATACAGGACTTTGTAGTTAACAGTGTAATGTAAATAAATAAGCTGTGTTTAAAAGACTTTTTTTCTTGTGTCTTGAAGGAAAATTACCTACTTTGGTATCACCTATAAAAGTCTCATTAAAGATACGCATAGAAAAAAGATGTCTCCTTAAAGTCTCATTTGAGATGCTTTGTAGTAGCGTGCGAGTATATATTGCCTGTTTTAAAGGGTGCAGCTCTGAAGCTGCATTTACTTGGACATAATAGGTGCAAATGACTGCACTGACAGTGCATGCCGCGTCCTGTGCGATGCAGAGAGAACGCAGTATGGTGCTGCTCTTCAGAGACAATTGTGCAGGATGAAAACTGCTTTAATTTCTCTTGGTGTTTCTGTAGGAGATTCAGTAACTAAAATAAGGATTGGTTTCTCCTCCACGCAGCACCTGTTGCTTTTGAGATGTGCTGGGCCTGTAGTGGAGGCGGCAATGGTTTATGGCCCGAGAGCTACCACTTCGGCAGACTGTTTGCAAGGAGTTTTCACTTTTGACTTCTCATTCTAACCAATCAATCTAGCCTTTGTTATTGTCATAAAAAATGTTGTGCTGCGTGTCACTGTTTTCATGCCAGAAGTGAACTCTGGTGAACCTCTCTTTCTCTTCTTTCTCTCCCTGCTTGCTCTGGTAGGTCTGTCCTCCGCAGCGTGTTTGACGAAGTAATTGAGGTGGATGCGCTTGACAGTACTGACTCAGTCCGCTTGGCTCTGATGCAGAGGCCAGAACTGGGTGTAACCTTCACTAAGCTTCACTGTTGGACTCTTACTCATTATAGCAAATGTGTCTTCATGGATGCAGACACTTTGGTGAGTAGACCGGGAGCCGTGGAAACGTTTGTGTCTGTCTTAAAGAGCTACTCTGAGTGTGGGATGGTTCCTTGTCAGGCAGCCAACTGGCCTATGAAGCGACCAGATTTGCTGGTGGTCACAGGAGCTCCAGCTGTCATGTTTTGGCAATGCTCACAGTTTTGCTGGCTGCATAGAAATAAATGCTGTTTTGAGAATAGCCTCAGGACTGTCCTCAAAAGATATCCCAAACACACTCTATGCAAATGGGCTTCTGACAGATGTTTAAAAAAGATCTCTGACCTATACTTTTGTTTGGACTTACTCTGGTTAGGAAGGCAGGCCAGTTCTAAAATGGAGGTATGGTATGTTATAATATTAAAGGGAGCTGCTGGAGGGTCTCCAAGGCTCATGAAGTAACTTTACAGGGTTTGTGCTTTTATCAGAGAGATCACGGAGAACCACAATTAATGTTACCTTATTATATTAAAGATAGAGGTTCTGACCCCTAGCATATTCTGCATTGCCACTGCTTTTATGCTCTGCAAGCTATATACTTGGCCAAACTAGGAATTTACTCCATTGGCATTGATTTAGCTACTCATGTTCTAGAAAAACGTTTTGTCTGACGATTTTTCTTTTTTCTTACTGCCTCTAAGGTGCTTTGCAACGTTGATGAATTGTTTGATCGAGAAGAGTTTTCAGCAGCTCCTGATTCTGGCTGGCCTGACTGCTTTAATAGTGGTGTATTTGTATTCCGACCTTCTTTGAAAACTTACAACCTACTGCTCCGGTTTGCTGCTGAACATGGCAGCTTTGATGGTAAGGGGCAAAGCGTAAGGGATGAAGTGCCAGACATTAGATTCTTTCTCAGTAAGCTGTTTTTCCATCGCTTCCGTGCTATCTGGCAGAATGGAGGAAGGCAGGAGTTCTCTCGGTTTTACGTAATTGTGCGCCCACAAAAATCTAAGGTGCAGACCTTTGCCTCTTGCGCTGTACTTGAGACCCCTTGACTTATTGTGGACTGTGCTTCCCAGAAAAATGCAGTGAAGGGATGTTGTGTCTGAGTCTTGCTCAGTAAGTTTTAATTTTGCTGTCTGGTTTAGGAGAGAGAAATACAGCTGATCTTCAGTCTTCCGCTCTGAGAGAGACCAAAACCCTCTCCTACTTCTTTCTTCATATATTACAGTAGGACTCCATTTACACTGAACTTGCATCGGAGTGGATCAGGTATTATTCACTTGTACCTGTTCACGTGGCCATATTGTCAAGTCCAAATTGCAGTTCCATGAACGCACCAGTCTCACTCCCATCCTTGGACGTGAAATTTTGACGTAAATTTGAGTGTATGCACAATTATGGTAAAACTGTGTTTTACGTTCTTTAGGAGGTGATCAGGGCTTGTTGAATAGCTTCTTCAGCAACTGGGCAACAGCAGATATTGGCAAACACTTACCTTTCCTTTATAACTTAAGCAGCAGTGCTGTATACACCTACGTTCCTGCTTTCAATCAGTAAGTAGTAACACTTCGAACTGACTGTAAACCTCTGTAGTTTGTTAACAAACATTCTGTTATAAGAGACAATAATAATGGCATATTCTGTTTATTGTAAATGACAGTAGTCACAAATGATGTCATGTAAAAATCATGCGGTAGAAGCTAAAATGCAATGCTAATGTCTTGCATCTGGACACGGAGAGAGTCCCAGAGTTGGCTACATTGTCTCATATGTTGTTTCAGAGAAGCTTTTCTCATGTTTGAAAAGATGTAGGTTACTTTAGCATTAGGTTCCGACACCTTTATTTTGAAAGTTGTTCCCTCTTTTAGTCAGTTCTATAGGAAACAGTTGTTGGGGTTTTCTGGGGGGTTTTTTGGGTTTCTTATGTTTTTTGAACCATATCTTAGGTTCTTCCATGAAACAAAATTCGTGCTAGTAATTATATGATTTCAGACAATGCAGTTAAAGAAACTTTTCTGGCAGAAGGCAAGTTGGATTTAGGGTGTCATGAATTACTTTTCCAGTTGCCTTGAACACTCTTACTGGAAGGTGAACTTGGGACGATATTAGTAATTTTTATTAAAAAATTAGTAATTTTTGATATGGGATCTATAATGACTGTTTTTTTTTGTTGATTCAATGTTTGAAGTGGTATTTATTTGTTTGTGAACAGACTATGCAGGAGGACTGGAAACAGTACTACACGAGCCTTGTCGTCTTCCTTCATGAACTCCTCTACTAGAATCAGCAACTGGAAGCAAATGGCAATGAAGCCTTTTGTTTTCTGTATGCTAAACGAGATACCTTAAACTAATGAGATAGGAAAAAATATTAATATATATACACTCAGATTGAATGTGTTGGTATTTGCAAAATGTCAAAATTACCTCACCAGTAAGAGTAAACATGCTTCTTCAGCAGTTTATATAGGCTTAGAAAAATATTTAATGTATAGACCTGTATGTTTAATCTCTACAGTTTTGGTAGAGACGCCAAAGTTGTTCACTTCTTGGGAGCAACAAAGCCCTGGAACTACAAATACAACCTACAAACAAAGAAAGTTATGCAGGATGGCACCACGTCTGGATCTTTTCATCAACTGTCATTTCTCGCCCTCTGGTGGAATATATACAGTGCCAGTATATTGCCTTTGTTAGAAAAACTTCAGAAGATGAAAGAATCAGAATCTGAGGAATGCAAGGTAACTAACAAGGAGTTAGTGGGAATATGCTGGAATTGCAAGAAAAATTCTGAATATTACGTGTTTGCTACAGGAATGACTTACGTGAAAAAACATAATATCTCTTGATTGGTAGTAGCAGTGATTGCTTCTAGAAGCATCTAAATTAGCAGTTTAGAAAGGATTTTTAGTACTATTGGCTTTTCAAGGATTTCTCCCAGCCCCCTTCTTAACTGATGAAGAGTTTGTATGGGAATGTATGTGTATAGATTCTGCAAATTCAACACAGATTATGATACAAATTAGCTGGAGAAGGTGATAATCTGGCTATGAAATAAACAGACTTTTGACTTTTTGAAGCTAAGTTGATGCAGAACATCCAACTAGCTCTTGAACTATAGTAAAATTTATCTTTGCAGAACTGCATTATAACTTGATTTATGAGGGTCATAACAAATAAATCAAATTTGCAAAGGCAGTGTTAATTAGATTTAGGATGTTATATTCAGTACTTGTATGTCATCAAGCATTTACTGAGCTCTCTACACTTTTTTTCATCAAAGGAAGTGCAGCAATGTATGGTTTCCATGAATAGAATAAAAAAATCTGTTGATAAGTAGACGATTCTTGGAGACCAGCAGCATAAAGTAATGAGTAGAAGAAGTACAATGAGAGGCTGAGGGGAGACCTTATCGCTCTGTACAGCTTCCTGAATGGAGGGTGTAGTGGGGAGGGTGTTGGTGTCTTTGCCCAAGTAACCAGCAATAGGACGAGAGGACATGGCCTCAAGTTGCGCCAGGGGAGGTTTAGATTGTCTATTAGGAAACATTTCTTTACTGAAAGAGTGGTGAGGCATTGGAACCGGCTGCCCAGGATGGTGGTGGAGTCCTCATCCCTGGAGGTGTTCAAAAAAAGTGTGGATGTGGCACTTCGAGACATGGTTTAGTAGGCATGGTGTTTTGGGCTGATGGTTGGACTAGATGATCTCAGAGGTCTTTTCCAACCTTAATGATTCTGTGATTCTGTGATTTTTTTTAATTTTGTATCCAGACATGACAATTTGGATCACTTTTATGCATATGTAAATATTTTCTTAATTTTTTTAAAATATTAAACTATTGCCATCATTGAACTAATTGCATAGTCCCATAAGATCAGTCAGACAATTACCATCAGAGCTCCGGAGAGGAATTTGGTTTGTTAACCTCATGACAAATTGGAAAGCAGAGGAAGGAATGGGTAGTTTTTGATCTCATACTTCAACATGCTTTAATTTTTAAGAAATTGTGCAATAAATAAATAAATATTTCAGTCACAGTAACATGGGGGTGGAAATGCCTGATAGACTTCCTTCCTGATGATGCTGGCATACTCAAGAGTGCAAAAATCTAAATTGCAATACGCTTTTAATCTGGGACCACAAACTTTTTGAATTTATGAACTTAACTCCTTCAATGCCAACATCCCTGTAAGGAAGTGAAACTGTTGTAAATAAGATACTAATTTCCTGCAAAATTGCATTTAAGTGATGAGATGTTCTTATTTTTGTTAGCACACTTTCAATGGAGTTGAAATTACACTGAAAAAGATCAGTCCTCCTGTGGCCAATTCGCTGCAAATGCCTGTGCTTCCAGAGCAGACATACGAAATATATCCCACAGCATGTTCACCTGAGGAACTCGCTTTCAAAGCTGTAAGTATGTTGTATATTACTATAGGCAGTAACAAAGTAAAATGATACACTAAAATGAGATTTTTTTTTAAATTATGCTTCTGATCTGGGCTATTATATTTTCTTCAATTTAGCTGTAGCTATTGAATTTTCTTGCTAGCATCAGAAGGAGTCTAAAGAGTATTTATTTTCTTTAATCTTTAGTCATGCATGCATGATGTGTCTGGAGGTTGAAAGAGTTTGCATTGAATTTTGTGAAGAGATTGCTTATTGAAAGTCGTTAGGCACTTAATAAAGTGTAATATAAAAAAAATCTGTTATCAAAGTAATCTTTTGAATGTTAATACTCTTGTGAATGAATATATTTAAAACTAGAATCCTTTCTATCAGTCCTCTGTAGAAATTGTTGGGTTTTTTTTCCGGAACTGTTCACTCTGAAAACTGTTCCCTAGATTTCTGTGATTTGGGCAACAAGGAGTGTCTTAAAAGAATCCACTCATGAGCATTGCAGGGATCCTGGTTCTGTTATCACTCTTGCTGTTATTTGGGTGTTTCTGTTGCACTGACTCCACTTATTTTATGCAGGAATTAAGTTGGACATAATGGCACAATGTTTCTGCAGCTGTAAGTCATTATGTGTTGTATGATAAACCATGCTACAGTAAGGTATAATTGGGAGAAGATAAAATTAATGTTCTAATGTCATCTGCTATTGGAACTTGTGGACTACTCTCTAATAAGATGAAGACAGGTTTTATTATGTTCGGTGCTTCATCCCTTTAGACTATAGTTACTCCCTAAAGTAAAACTGTACTCTTCCTTCCTTTCTTTTCCACCCTCAGTATGGAGAGGCTGAAGGAAAACTGCAAACCTTCCAGCTCTATAATTTGAGAATAACGTATTTGCAAAGGATGTGTTATCTTGTGTGCCTCATGCATCTGACTCCACTGGAAATGGTCAAACCAAATAGGGGCGCATTTTCAAGATGTATGTTTGGGGGCAAAAAAATCATAATGTCCACTTAAAAGTGGTGTCATCCAAATTTTTCTTTTTTTTAATTACTAGGATTGGTTTATCAGAAGATCATATTAATCAGAAATGAGTAGCCTGATTCTCTTCTTAGGAACACCATCAGTTCACTTTTTTGTTGCTTAGCTTCAGTAGTTTTGTGGGATAGTTTTGGCGGAAGAGACTTCAGAATGGGGTTTGTCTGCTCATTTATGTTTTGATATCTGGCAAAGGCAAATATTTGGGGCAATATTTTTTGGGCAATCTCTTTTACCTCTGTTTTGGAATTCATTGTTCTGTTCTCATTCTATACGTATAAAAAGCTCATGAATTATATAGAGCAAGCTATTATCCTAAAATGAGATTTTTCTCGTTGAAGTTTGGCAGCGTTGAATGGTAAGCATCTATCGTAATCTAGCTTTCCAGGCTGTTTCTGTAGTCACTGAAGAACGGCAGTCACTCTTGAACCTATTTTAGGATAAGATGAGCTGCCCTCTGGAGGTGCTTATCCTAGATTGATTATAGTAGGAGCTTAGATTCAGTGCCATTTTGATAGCTAAAGCTGGGTGAGATGAATTTTGAGCTTGGTGATAATGTGTTTCATTCCTTTTCCTCCCATCCCCTGCTTTCCCCTACCCCAAGACTGAAATCAATCTCTGTTGTATGAATTCTCATGATAAGGAAACTATGAAAAAATACTCTCCTAATAAAACCTCAGTGGCTGTATTTTTAGCAACCCGTATGTGAAGTTGAACAAAGCGGTTCTAACGTCCATCTCTCTGAGGCTGACAGACCTTCAGAACAACTTGTGCTTCATCCTGCGTTTCAGGAAACCTCAGAACTGGTACATGTAGCTTTCTGCCTTGTACAGCTCCTGATAATTGCATGCATGTCTTTGCTGCCAACATCATTTTGGGAAATCTCAACTAATCATGATGCAATGTGCAAGTAAATTCTTGAATCTTTTAGCCATAGCTAAACTGCCCCCAATACTGGGGTATGATCCCTTTCTATCACTTATACTTCTGGTTTTTAAATGTATATTTTCCTGTGCTAGCCCCCAAGTAACAAATGCATGGAGTTAATATTAGCTGTCCAATACTAACACAAGCAAAGCTGTTTGGGTTTTGTTGTTTTGTTCAGTTTTGGTTTTGTTTTGGTTTGTTTTTTTTTAAACCTGCTGAAGTGATGTTTCCAAGCAAGTAGAAAATGAATGTACAGGAAGTCAGGCGTGAAGCCTAAGCTACTAAGCTTTCCTTTCTGATCTTGCACTGCGTTTATCTGTGGGCAGTGCGACAGCAGTGCCAGACTTGGCGTAGATGGGGGTGACAGACTGTCAAGGAGTTGTATCTTGTCAGGTACACAACACAGCCATTTTCCTAGTGAGGCCCTTTGTATGATTGTGAAGCACTACCGTGAAATACTTTAAGACTGAAAAACAAAACTGTAGGTGCAACCGTAGCTCCTGTGCAGCCAGGGGTGTTTGGACCCTAGCTAAAATTCTTCATTTCTAAAAACATGCTGATTCCTGTCTTCTTGTTAGTGGCATCCAAAGGTGTTGATAAGGCTTGCCAGTGGTAAAGAAAGGAATCTTCATGCATTCCTGTAGTTATGTGTACACAAAGCCTGACAATTAAATACCAAGTATTGTTGCATATTTGCATATATAGGGAGGAAGCATGCTCTTCAGAGTACTTATTCATGTTTAAAGTCACGTAGAGAGTGGGACCCGAGTGGGGATACACATGGAAGGGTGCAGTTGCCTAAGCACGTAGTGAGTGTCATGTTTGCTGTCTGAAATACCTTCCCTGGTCTGCAGGTGCAGGTCTTGCACAAGTCCTGTGCCTTATCTGCCCCACATCGGCAGCTGTAATGGATTTAGGCAGTTTAAGCCACTGATTTCCTGCCCGTTAAGTTCTGTTCTGAAACATTTTTTATATTGGATTTGTGAGGGCTTCACTGGAAGGCCATTCTGGTTGATTTCAATTTTGTTTATAACATGAGATGAATTGTTTGCCTTGGAGCCTCTTGGAGTAGTACTGAAAGCAGGTTTTCAGTAGCTGCCTTGCTTAGTTCTCATTATATTTCATCTTTATCACTGGTTACAATTGCCTGGATGTTCCGGTTTTACTGGCATTGGTCTATCATGGACACAGTTTTTCTTTTATGTGATTGAAACTATCACTAATAATGTGTCTTGCATTTGTGCACCTATGATAACTTGCTCTTGAACCAGGATTCACCATTCTGGACTGTCATTCAAAATGAACTAGTTATTGATATAAAGAGTAGTGTCACTCTCTTGAATTCATTTATATCGGTAATGTGTCTCACATCTGCTAAATAATACTGGTCTCATTGGAGATCAGATAAAACAAATGACAGAAAAATTCAAAGAACTTACATTCACATGAAAGCCTGTTGAAGACAAAATTTGCAGATGCCTGGTTACACTTCACTGTAGTAGATATTCTACTCTAAGCAGGCTGTATTTGTAATACTCTCATTGTGTTGTTGCCGAGTATGCCAAGGTCTGAGTTAAGACAAGTAAAATAAACGGTATGTTCAAAGATGCTATGGCAAGTAGTAAAAGCATGGGAAAATGAGATCACATTATCGAAATGAGAATGAATGTTTGAATACTGTTTGTTGTATTGTTTTAACTGGGACTGTACAAAGCAGAAGTTTGGCATTTAAGGTTTAACTCCACAGCACTGAAATGAGAACAACCAAATGACTGTTTTCCCACCATTCTGCTTCTTCCCACAGAATGAGGTCGCTCATTCCGTTTCAGAGTTGTCTATTCACTTCAAACCAGAAGAACCAAGTCCAGAAGATGAACGGAGAAAATGGGAGGAAGGGCGTATGGACTATATGGGGAAAGATGCTTTTGAACATATCAAAAAGAAATTGGATGCATTTTTACACTAAGGTGGAGCGTACTGTAATGGCCGTCACAATCTATGTTTCTTCTATAAATGCAATCCTTGAATACTTGGCTATCTCCATAGTTTATTTGACACAAAAGTTAGAGATAGATATAGGTCCTCATATATTTTGAGGGAAGATTAACAGTTCCAGACTCTTGTTTTATAACTGTTAAGTGTGCCTCAACTTTATTGTTACATATGTCTCATCTTCATTGTTCTCCTATAGTGCCTTCTGAAGTGTAATGAATGATAGCCTCTGAGTTTGAACTCTGATATTTATCGCTGTTTCCTGCTCCTCCCCATAGCATTCTGCAGAAACAGTCGTGTGAAACATGTTGGAAATTGAGATTATTTCGCAAGATGAGATTACTTTAAAAGTACTTTTATCTTTTAGAAGATGCTATAAAATGTGAAATCCTGGCCATGCAGGAGCCTGTGACAAAACTTTTTAAGTATACTTAAGATTAGAGGAAACTCAGACTTTGTCTGAGTGGATGTGGAACATAGTGGATGTTCGCCCTGTTTATGGGAAGCTGCTCAGCTTCATCACCGGTGTGATGCAGAGTGGTGTAAAACTCTTAAGATAGACTGATAATGTATGTCAACCTTTTATATTGTTGCTACAGGATGCTGTTGTTTTTTAAATACTGTTAGCTTTCCTTGCATATTCAGAGTTGCATAGTCAGAGGAAGAAATACTGACACTATAGCGTAAGCCTTCTGGTGCTTTCTATCAATTTGTTTACAGTACTTCAAACTGCAGTTGACAGAGGCATTCTCGTTTAGCATGGCTGCACCATATTGCAGGCAGTTTGAGTGCAACTGAAAACACAATTGGCACTTGTTTTAGCAATCAGGCCCTTTGAAGATCTCTTGAACAATAGCTGTGTGGGGGAACTAATAAATCTGTGAGTGCAGTTCCAGAAAAATCTACTGATGAGACTCCGTTATATTAAGTATACTTACGGGGGATTGCTTTGTGATTTTGGGTATTTAAATTTGACTAATCTCTGCAAGGTTGTCTTAACAAACAAGGAAAAAGAAACACTTTGAAAGAAAAAAGCTTGACAGGCATGCTAATATGATAACAGATTTGACACTGTTAATCATAATGCCACTCAGTATTAAAATAAGAATTCTGCAGTGCTGACGCAAGACTTGAAACACATTTTCAGTCTTAATATGTCACCAATTTTGGTACAGATAGACCTAATGAAATAACTTGGGAATGCTGTTTAAAAAGCAATGAGGTATCGTTATGCATCAGAGGGCTTGCCATAGAGGCTAGTGGAGAAGAAGGGAAGGTAGAAGGGAAGGAATTTTTGGTTTTTTCCTCCATCACCATCAAAAAGGATGGCAGGGCAGGAGGGAATAACGTGCACAAATTAGGCAAGGAATGAAAGAATCAAAAGGTCCTGTAAAGGAAGAAAAATTATCTTTGAGTATTTTGGAATTAATTTCTGACGTTCACAGGAGTGGATTTGCTTTTACTTTAGCAGGGTATTTCTGATTTTGTCTAGTTCTTTATTTCTCATTTATTCTAAGCACTCTTAAAATGGGAAGCTCTTTGGTGGGTCTGCTGAAGTCAAGCTTCTAGTTTAAGTTAGATGTTTAAGGTCTCTGTAGTCGAAGAGAGAGATGTCCAGAAGATGATTCTTCTCGACTGATCATCAAGGGACCCTGGATAGCCTGCCTCCCCGGGTGGGCAACCTTCGCGTGTTAACGCAGGTAGGCGCGTTCGACCTCTTGTTGCCCGTGGCCCAGCGCAGCACTGCGCGGAGGTCACAGCAGCTGCGGCGTACCCTTACTCAGGTGGCGTTGGTCTGCTGGTTATCCCTGTTTCTGAGTGAAGTTGTGCACTTCTGAGGAAGTTCTCTGTCTTATAAGCTAGTATAATTCAGACGGTTTTTGAAGACTGTCTAAAACTGTAGTCAACAAGGTCAACCCACGCTTCACGCAGCTGTATTTTTTTACAGCAGCTGCTAGATCTCACTGGACACGTTCATTAGATTATGGGAGAAAAACTACTGACGTGAAATCACTGACAGGTTTTAAAACAGGCGTATGAAGGTAGTAAAAGGAACTGTCATGGAATACATTTGAAAGTGCTAATATGTGAAATGGTACTGTGTGTGGATTATACAATGTTTTACAAAGAAATGTAGTACAATTATGTCATGGAAATAAAGTAGAAACGGAAAGGACATATGAAGTCATGTGCTTATCAGATGATGCAGAGTTGCAGGTTGTTTACGTTGTGCCAGCTGTATTATTTGTGACTGACTAGTTACTTTAATATGGTTTTTTAATTTTATTAAATGGCTTTTGAGACATCAGCACTAGCCGCTGAGCAGAATTAAAAAAGGTGTGAGTTATAATCATTTCTACAGACGTATGTAATTACACGGTGTAGGATCTCTTGAATTAGCACAACAGTAGTTGGTTTACCATGGAAAAGTACAGATGTGGTTAAAAAACCTGCCCGAGTTTTTGTGTACTGTCTTCACATAAAAATGTTGAACTAGTTCTAAGTCATGTAGTGTCGTAGTGGATTCTAGCACAGCACTGTTGTCTCCAGAGTGTGAGACGGCAGACCCTCGTGAGTGAATCCAGAATTTGCAGGCGCTGTGCTTTGGGCAGCATTTTTTGCTCTTGCATCATTCTGAAACCTTGGGGCCACCAGCAGGTCTGGGGGGGTGTTACGGGCAGCACGTTGCCGTGAACCACAGGGCTGAGGTTTGCCAAGTCGAAACGTGACTTGGAAAAAAACCTTGCCAAGCTTCACCTAGAATTTCTTCCACGTTAACGTGTGTTCTAGCCCCAGGTATTTTTAGGGTAAAGAAAGTTAAGAAATGTAGGCTTTTTGGCAGCACCGTTCCTCCATAAACAAGACGTGTTTTAAACTCTGGCAATTTGGAAGGCACTGTAGAATCATAACTTCAATGAAATGCAAAGGATTAAAACCGGCATTGGTAAAAGGAGAACCACTGAGGATCTTTTACCAGCTGGTCTCTGTGCATGTGTGGCTGAGAGTTTGGTCAGTACTGTTTAAGCCCTTGGGACCTGAGAAGCATCTATGAAGATTTTGAAAGGCCAGACTCTGACCTGTTCTGTGTGGCAGACTGTATTTAAGGAGGACAGCTTGTTTTTAAAACAAAACATGCCGATTCTTCTTCTGTCATGTCCTCGGAGTTATTCACAGCTAGGCTTAGAGGGTAATTTTAGTTGCCGTACAACAATTTTATTGGGTGCTCTTCACGTATAAACAGGAGATAGCGTGGGTGTGCCACAAGGAAAATTCTTGAAAATTTTAGACGTGTGGGTTAACACGCTTTCCCAGCCTACAGGAAAAGGAGATTGTTGTTCTTGAAATACCACTTTACTTACTGCCTGGTGTCTTGTGAGGACCTTTCCAATTGGGTTGTTCTTGGGAAAGACGACGTTTGCTTTGCCTCTCTAGTTCAGTCAGCTCACATCAGTTGTTTGTGAGGCTGATATTTGAAAAAAAAAAAAGCATAGTTGTTTCTTTTATCTTGATTTTTGCTGTCCGTGAATGGGAGGCTGGGTCAGTAGCAGGTGGCTGAATGCATCTGCATGCTGTTGAAAATGTCTACTTGTTCAAGAGTTTGCAGCCTATTTATTCCGTAACATGTCTGATTCTGTTGTTTTGCTAATCTAAACTGGTTTGATTCCTATGACTTTGAATATAACATGAGATGGGCCTGTTTTCTTAATTCACATCTCCAATGTTTTTACCTTTGTGTAAAGGTACTTAGGACAGTCTATGGAAAAAATGTTTTATATTTTTGATTGCTTTTTTCCCCCAGTTTTCTCTTCATTATTTTGGGATTTTATTTCTGTGGTGCGGTGGGTTTTTTTTTGGTTTTGTTTTCAACTCAGACCTACAAATGAGATTAAATGCATAGCAGTCAATTCTTACATAGGCTGCAAAAATACATGTCGGTTAATACTAGTCATTGTAATAGTCTGCATTTTCAGTATATTGGTAGCAAAACGCTTCAGCTGAAATTCTGTTCATCCTAAGTTGGCTGGCTCATTGGTGCTAGCAGTTAAAAAGGGTAACACTCAAGCAATACGTTGCATCCTAGTATAAACTTTCAACTTGTGATAACAGCATGCCATAATTATAGCAAAGGTAGTTAAAACAGTGATATGTATTGACTTTAAACATTATAAAAACTAATTGTTAGAAGACTGACAATGATATACTATGAATAAAGACAAAAAAAATACAGTAGAGAGCATTTTTCCTGAATTTTACTTTAACTGTTGTCAGAACCCTTTCAACTTCAACAAACTGGAGAGGAAAAAAAAATAAAATTCCAAGACAGCCAGCCTCCGACTTGTGATTATTTTAAGACTTTTCCCACTTCAGGATGGCATGAAGGTTAACAGCCTTGGAAAAATGTTTGTTCTTTGTTATGGTACTGTACAGGGTTCTGAACCGTGGTAAATGTAGGTGATTTTCCTTTAGAAGTACAATATTGGAAACAGGTGATTTGTTTTATTTTAGAGAACTGCGATTTTTCAAAGCCTTCTCATATTATTAAATCCTTGGAACAAAACTAATTGCATGTGATGGGTGGGTACCCATTTTATGTTCTGTTTAGTTTAAAGATTTTTTTTTTTTTTTTTAACCCTCCTTAAATTCTTTGTGTTTCCAAACCTTTCACTTACAGCTTTTGGACAAATGGCAGAAGAGAAGCCAGGGTTATTTGGAACCTGTAATAGCCCCATTTACCTCAGAAATGTGGGGGTTTTTTGATATTTTTTTTTTCTTGCTTTCAAAAGATCTTATAATGCAGTCATACGTAATTTCAAAGAGAAACTAGGTTTTTAATAAACTTGATTTTTTTACAGAGTTGTTTAGATGTAAAACTACAATCAAAACATTTAAAAAAATCTTCAATATTTTATTCACACTATATATGTGTGTGTATGTGTATTTTAACCTACAGTCCGGCAGTGAGCAAAAGTTTTTTGATATTTACTCCTTCTTTTTGGTCATTTATGTAAATGCTTCTCAAAAATACTCAGAGTCCCCAGGAATTTCAAGCTGGATAAACTTTGAGCTCAAATTGCTTTTCTCAGTTGATCTGTTACACAATTGTTTTGCGTCCTCAAACAATGGGATTGTGTGATCCATGTTCTGGCATTCCCTTGGGTCCCACCAGAGCGCAAAGTGACATTTCTGAAACTTAAACATGGTGAAGTGAGGTCTCTTAGAAGCTGCTTGTCTCACTCCTGGGAGACTCAACAATTACTGTGCTGAGTCAGTCTAATGCAGCGATTCCAAATGTCATTTAATAATGATCACGCTATTTAGATGGAAGTCAGCTTCAGGAAACATGAATGTCAAACACTTAGACAGTTCAGCCACAGCTCTTTCAGTAAAAACAAACTTCATTTGTTATGGAGTAATGCTTCCCTCCTATGGCGTCTATATTTAACCATGTGTAGGTGCATTCTCCTATGGTTAACAGTGGCTTGGAGATATGCCAGTTGTCCCAGGTTTTCCCAATAGGCCATTTTATGTGGTGCTTCCTCCCTGCTGTGAAGGGAGAGACCAGGAGAAAAGAAGGGAGAAAGCATGTAATTTGGCTTTTATTCTTCTATTTTTGCATTGTTCCAATGCAAACAGCTTTTGTAACAGCTTTTTACCTGTTAATGCATTTTTGTATGGAAGTGTGCACCAGGACAACTCCTAAGTGCTTTATGGGGAATATGCATTTCCCAGGAGACCAGAACAATAGCTTGTGCAGAGCTTGCGTACTCTGGCAAGAGTGTATACAGATGAAGGGATCAGCAACCACTCCATGACTAGGATCTGCAGAAATCAGGTAAAATAATTCACCTCCGTTCTCTGCTTACTGCTGTCTCCTCAAAGTTTGCATCTTTTAAGATAAGTTTAGCTTTAGATGGTGGAAGGAATTGGGGACTGAAAACAGTCTGCTTAGGCCATTCTTTCTCCCTCCCTGATGTTTTGGGGATTGTTGCTGGGGTTTTTTTGGCTCTTTTTTTTTTTTTGAAAGGACGATGTACATCCTATTCAGTGATTTTTCTATTACTTGTTCTTGTCATCTCCAAATCACCTGTGTGTGGAGTGTGCCCTCTTCCTCCCTCTCTGTGTGGGGAGAGCCCGTTGCCCTGTGCCTGGTTGAGGTTACTTGACAAAAGCCAGTTACTCTATGCTGCCAGGCCTGTTTCCTCCCCCTTGTGCCCAAAAGCCCCTCTGGCTTTCTGCAGATGCCAGCCAAGAAGAAATTATCCATGTTTGGATATCATGAAGGCAGCAAATAAATTCATGTGAGTCATAGAATCATAGAATTATTAAGGTTGGAAAAGACCTCTGAGATCATCTAGTCCAACTGTCAACCCAAAACGCCATGCCCACTAAACAGTGTCCCGAAGTGCCACATCCACACATTCTTTGAACACCTCCAGGGATGGTGACTCCACCACCTCCCTGGGCAGCTGGTTCCAATGCCTCCCCACTTTCAGGAAAGAAATGTTTCCTAATATCCAATCTAAACCTCCCCTGGCGCAACTTGAGGCCATTACCCCTCGTCCTTAGTGTCTGACTCTATACGGCAGTTTAGCAAGTCTACCTTTCAGTTGAGTGAGATGTTACACAAATGTTTAATGTTTACTTTTATAGGGGGTGATTTTTTTTTTTTTTTCCCCCCTGTGAGGTGAAGGGCAGGCTTGCCTGATGGGTGTGGTATAAGCCAAACCAAATGCACTCTGCTCATGTTTCTAGCTCTTAGCCTGACTTTAAACTTGGGTCGAAAGCATTCGCACTATGCTTGTAGGTGGAGTTCGGGGCCTTTTCTGATGTCCTGGGCATCCCAGTCTGTCAACAGGAGCTGGGACCTATGCTTACGTGCTGCCTGGGTGCTTGAACACCTTCCCGTCCCCTGGTAAACGCTCTAATCGTGGCCTCGTCGGTGACCGGGCATGTTCTTCTGTGTCAACGGCGTGCGGAGGGCTGTGAGGTAAACTAGAAAAGCTTATCCTCATGCTTAACTGGCAATGTAGATGTTACTGAGCTGACCGGCTTGGCTCTAGAGAACAGCTTTTGGCTTTGTTCCCCACTGAGCAAGAAGATCTTTCCTCCATCTCTGAATTGGCCAGACTGGCTTTAAAATGCACAGTCTTTTATGCTCTTTTATTTCTGCATGAATCCAGCGAAACGCAGCTGCTCTGGTTTCAATCCCTGTCAGCCACTGAAAAATGTCAAATCTTCTGACAAGTTCTTAGCAATGCTGATGTGGATTGAAACGCTATCAAGCGGTAAGAACAAATGTATTTTTAGATAGTTCTGTCAAGTCTGACACTGATGTGTCCTATCAGTTCATTGTCAGATTAGCCCTTTGATTTATGTGGAATAATTTCCACATAACTTGCCTGGTGACCTTTTAGAGGAAAGGAGAAACAGGAAATAACCTCAAGAAATGCCCGGTCAGCTTTTTGGAGACTAGCGTTCGGCGCTGCATCCTGGTCACAGCCTCCGCTGTGTAGCGCAAAATAACGTAGCGACTTACCGCACCGGTGACACACCACATCGGGGGGGGGGGG
>VZTL01073452.1:0-20030 GCA_013400535.1 Scopus umbretta | reverse complement strand
TTTTTTTTTCCTTGTGCAAATTGTTGGTTAAAGGAATTATATTAAAATAAGAGAAAGATGTTTTCTTGCTTTCTGGACAATGTAAATTCATTTTGTTTAGTACATGGAGCCAGTTATGAAATCAGGCCTTTAAAAAAATGAAAAAAGATAGAACAAGAAAAAGAAACTGGATTCGTTATTCACTGTGGTGTCTAACAGCCCTGTTAACAGCCAGGTACTTTGGAGAGGTTTCCAGTTTTGTTTCCAGAGAAAGGAGACTGACTGTGAGAGTTCTATCTGTACAAAGTATTTTCTTAATTGATGTAAAACTGAGAAAGAGAAGCCAGTATATGAACATGTATATATATCTACACACTCAGTATATATATATCTTTATGGAACAAGCTTAGGTTCACAATCATCAATAAGAGAAAAACTGTGGAAGGTGCAGGACTACAAAACCCCAAAACTAGTTCTTTGTTTTGGAAGATCATGTACTCACATGTTTTCATACACAAACCATTTTATTGTGTACGGTTGCGTTTGCTGCCCACAAAAGATACCTGATAAAGAATCTCAAATAGTAATTTAAAAAAAATGACAGACAAGAACAAAAAAACAAGGAAATGAGAGAGAGAAATTAAAGTGGCTTGCAAGCTACTGTACTTGCAACCAGAAAAGTGTATTTCATAATGTGGCCCAAACAGCATTAACTACGTTGGAACAGGCTTGGTAGTTTTCAGCCTCTCCCCTTGCCAGACTGCACACCACCACAGGGCTCTGAGGTTTGCTCTTTCCTCTACTCCTCTACACGCTTATACAGTAACATGAATTATCAGCCATCCATGAACGGAGATCTGTGACTGCTTGTGGTGTCATTAAACATGAAGCAGTACAAATTTAAATTTACATAAAACTCAGTTATGTTGAGCCTACTCTTCATTTTGCTGTCTATATGTTAGATCATTATGGATTACGTTAGACAAAAGGTAAGCTATTCCAGAGCACACTTGGCATAATATATTATTGTTAAATATGTTACTTTAGCTTATAATTTTTAGTGCTATTTACTGCCCATTGTATTTAATAAAAAATACAAAAATGTTAATTCTACTTTTTTCAATTATCTGAATAAAAATTCACAGTAGAAAATAGTAATGGACTAGAAACTCAGTAGTAGGGAGAAATAAATGTATTTGCAATATTTCTAAGTTTTACCCTTTAAGTGAGTCATATTTTCTGCTACTTATGTGCATTTCTGCTAGCAATTTATTTTGTTACTTTCAAACTATTTTCAGTCATGGCAAAAATTTCTTAACATCTGTATGCACAACAAGCTTCACACTTCTCCTACCATTAGTTAACAGAAGAAGGAAAGGAAAGGCAAGCAGAAGAGCTGAGATGAACAACAAGTCATTGTCTGCAGAACTCAAGATCCCAGCTGAAGGAGACTTGTCATGTTTCATGCACACACACATACTTGCGTATGCATCTGCCAACAGATCCCCAAGAGAATTTAAAAAAAAAAAAAGCCTACAAAATCTCAATGCACTAAGAATTCTCAGAAAAATTATCAGTTAAATTTATCAAAACGACAAAAATTATTTAAGTATATTTTTCAATATTAATCACATGAAAATAAGAAAACCTTACTATAAAATGTGACCAATAGAAGACCCATTTTAGAATGAAAATTTTACCCACCTAAAGAAATTATCTTTTGTTTGCATTCTGCTTCTCCATGTCTCCTTTATATCCTGGGGTTTTTTTTTTTGTTCCTACTTTTAACATTCACTTCATTTTGGTAAGAATAATTTTCCACTTTATTGCTAGAAAGCTGAAGATGACCATTAAAAGCTATTATTGATTATTAATTTTTTTTTTAGAAAACAACTCTACCTTTTGCTTCCAGGTTGTCCATTTCTGTCCATCTTCATTTGTTGAGATAAAAGCAAATCAAATCTAATACACATAAATAACTATTATAAAAGGTAAAAATATTTCAAATGATAGGAAAAAGACTATCTGAAATTTGCAAAGTAGAAAAATACGTAGTTTAAAATAAAAAATAAACTGCACTAATAGGAATTATTTCAAACACCACACAGGAAAGTATGAGAGATGCAGTTAATCGATGGGAAGATCTTACCTAGCATTCTCAGAAAGAAAAAACAACTGTTATCATTCATAGGGTGATTAATAAAATTAGTCAGTTATTTTCCAATTAAATTGAAGCTCTGTTAAAAAGGTGACTGTCGTAATTCTCATTCTGCTAGGTAGAGAAAGAAGAATAAAGGCTATGACTACCACTAGCGTCAGAGTTCTGTGGTCAAAGCACTGACAAAGTACGGGATGCTTTTGTCGCATCCCCTGATTTAATTAATATTTATTGACAGGCCTCACACCAAGATGCTGTATGGCCCCCTTCTTAGACTACTAGACTAAATCCTGTTTTCCTTTGGAGCATTTCCTACTGTTTGTTGTAAACAAACTCTCCTTAGCTCATTTTCTTGCGTGAATCTCATCAGAAGCAATAGGATACCTCATTGCCTAACACAGCTCAGAGCTGAAGAGTATGGTGGGGCCAATTAGGCCTTAAAAAGCTAAGAACTTCCCTGCTATGGATCTTCAATGTTACAGATGAACATGGGGAAAAAACCAAACCAAACCAAAACAAAATCCAAACACATTCAAGTGTACTCTTGCCAGGAAAAATATTAAAGAAGACTCTGAATTTGGCATAAAAAATATTTTACTCATAAAGGAAAACCTATACATGTGGAACACAAGAAACAACAGAGTCTTAGTGCTGAGCATAGTAAATTATATACTTAAACATGAAGTTTCTGCAGATCTTGAACTTAAAAATATGCTGAGAATTTTGCCAGGTAGTGAAAGCTCCCCAGCAACTCTCTTCCCCCTGCATTTGTTATTTAAGGTCTAACTAATAAATACCTGAGCAAAAAAGCCCATTTACTTTCCTTAAAAATCAAACCTATTGAGTTTAACTAAGTAAAGTAAGAACGTTTTATAGACTTGCTACTTTTCTTGATATAGCTTTTAATACAGAACAGCAACTAAACAAAGAGACTACATTGTGTGTAAAGAACTGGGATGAAATCCTAGCTCTGTGTAGGCATGGGTTTTAGCTTCAATGGACTTTAGACTTCACAGTCTTCAGATGTTCAAATTAATTATTCGTTATGTCTGTTTAATTTTTTAATTACAACTACAGAAACAGTTGGTATTCTCTTTTCTTCATGTGTTTGAACATCAACTTGGTATGTTGACTCCCGTATTAATTTCTGAGCATAGAAAATGATTATTGTTTTCTGAGTCTTTATGGAATTTTAACAAGTGGTGAATCTAAGTAGAAAGTTACCAGCACTTGTTAATAGCTGCTGTCAGGGCCCTCAGGCGCCAAATATAAGATATTTGCAATCTTCTGTAGCCCAGTGCAAGCAGTGGAATCTTATTATTTTATAAACTCACCAGACCACAATACTATCAACTCCACCCTGGAAAAATGCACTGAAGATTTCTTTCTGTGAATTATAGAATATCAGTTACAGATTTTCTTTTCTTAAAGGTTAAAATGGTACTGTTTGTAGACATTTCTCTCTCCCTTGAAAGCTCAACCAGGGCCCCAAGGGCACCATCGGCCCTGATCGCCCCTGACCCCTCCCTGGGCTCTCTCACCCTGCCCACACTCCAGGACCCCCATGTCAGCCCCCAGGGCCACCAGCCCCTGCCCCAGAGATGCTGCAGCAGGGCTGGTCTCCAGCTCCCCACAGCCTGCCCGGCCATGGGCCCTGCTGAGCTGGGCCCACCCGTGGGCCCACATCCCAGTCCATCCCCAGGGAGGTGCCTGATGCCTGGGGCTGGGCTTGCCCCCATGCCCCTCGGCTGTCCCCATGCCCCTCAGCTGCGTCCATGCCCCTCAGCTGCCCTACTCCTGCCACTCTGGGGGAGTCCCTGCCACCCCACCCCAGCCCTCGCTGTGCCCCGACCGTCGTTCTCTGCGTTCTTCCTTACAAGGCCTTTTCAGAGAATCTCTACTGTTTAATTTTATAATTTTTCTTGAAGTACTATGTTGCATTAAATGTTAAACATATTATAATGTAAGAAATGAAATTTTATGGCAGCTCTCCTAAAGCACTCAACAGATTGTCTATATTTTAAACTGTACTTGTCTGCCAATTTACCACACATTATTTTTACAAATAACTTCATACTGACTGTACACAAAGACTGAATGCTTTAAATAGTGAGCCACATAAATGGGGAGCAAACTAAAGAATAAGAGACTGAACTACATGCAGCTTCCTTGCCTTTTTTTTGTTGTTGTTTTTAAGTGAGGGTGCATTTGAGGTGACTGAGCTTTGTCAGGGAGAAAGATTCATTGGTATGCTGTGGCGAGCGAGGTGTCACTGAACGTGTTATGTCAGCCTGTAATGCCAGCACTGATCCTTTCAGCCAGTGCCCAGTGCTTCGTTACCGCTACCTCTACAGCCTTGACATGCAACGCAAATCAATGGCTCTTGAAGGACCTCTCTCAGGGCAAGCCAGGCATTCGCTTGGGGACATTTCTCTGCCTTTCGCCTCCAGAGAGGCATCTTATCTTCTCCTGTCACTGCTGCCACCCTGCTGCTAGGCCCACGCGCAGCACATCATAGCGCTAACTATATACTGAGCTGAAGGGAGACACATCCATGCTACGCATGGGAGGGAGGCGGGATGAGGAAGCCTCTCACCTCCACCTCTCAGGAGCACTGTCACAAGTGTGGCGTGGCAGAAGGCATGGAGCTGTGAGGTCCTTACTCTTCTCTCTGGCTGTATCTAACTGTGACAGGTTTCAGAACTTGGGTTTCAGGTTTTCTGCACATTTTGCTGTTTCTGTTACCTTTGGTTGCATTGTCAAGAGTTCTTTTGCAACATAATGGAACACGGGAGTTTCTTTTTTTTTTTAAAAAAAAAAAAAAAGCTTACTTGCATGCAATCTTATGACTCTGGGATTTGAAGTGATAGGCATGTCAAACCTGTAGTTTAACTAGGACTTCTGAGGAGAGAGGAGGAAAGAGACAGAATAAGGACAACTAGAATGATGCTGGTGAAAAAAAATCATTGAGTATATAAGTGTCGTCTTTCATATTGTTTTGCTTTCCTTTTAGACATGGGTCAGTGCTTCTGAGCCTGGATGAGACAGTTCCAAGGAGACTGAAATTGCAATCTCAACCTGTGAGAATTAGGGAAGAAAGTAAAAATAACATGAGAAATAGTTAGCCTTTGTCCTTCTCCATATGAACATTAAACTCTACAGCAGGTAGACTGGCCTAAAGATACATCATCTATGTAAACATACCACCAAAATGCAAGCGTTGTAATGTTAGGTATGTTGTTAAACATACCTCCAAAATGCAAGTGTTAAAATCAAGAGGCATCACTGCTTGTCTGTCTGTCAGAGGTTCTGGAGCTCATGTAAGCTGTTTGTCCCACAGCCCAGACCACTTCTGCAGATAACAAACACACACTCCTGTGGCAGTGTTTCTAAATACTTAAATTACTTTGGTAGAGTCCGCCATGACTTTCATTGGTATGTATATAAACTTTCTTACTAAGTTACTACTCTGACTCTGATTTCAGAGAGTCGACTCTTTTGGTCTGTTATATTTATAGGTACCTCATAAAGGGGATTTAAAAAATACAGAATAGTAAAATATAGCTATGCTAATACTCCCCACGGGTTTTTTGTCTTTCTGTTTGGAATTTCTTGCCATCTGAGTGCCTGAATTTTCAGCCTTCTTACTAAATTAAGTTTAATTATTTCATAGTCAGTATTTCTAGGAAGTAGAGATGCCTTCATGCATGTTTATTTTTCTTCTGACAACTTCCCTCACTGGTTTTTACTTTTCACTCTATACTGGATTAATCCTTGCCATTATATCTGAAGTAGATAAAAACTGTGGGTATTAATGATGCAGTTTTCCAAGTTTCAGCTAGAATTTCTAAAAGAACGGAAATATATTCCAAATGTATTAATATGACTTGCTATAAAATGACTATTTGGCAATGAATGTAATTTAAATTCATTAAATTAATCCAAAACTGCTTGTTAGATCAAATGACTGAAAGGAAATATTTGATGAGCATATACAATACTATTGATTGTACTAGAAAATATCTGCATGTGTTGTCCTATTTTAACTTTTCACTGCATGATGCAGTCTTCATAATTTCAGAGTATTCTACAGAGTATTAGGAAATCAGTTAAAGCATATAGTGTTTGCAAACACGTGATTTTTTTCAGTAATTCAGGAATGTCCTGGCAATAATGAGAGCTATAATATATTCCCCTAAGTCTTGTGTATTCCTTATGTAAGACATTCTGTCATGCTGTATTCAAACCTATCTTGCTATCAGAAAGATCTGCTGTTTTCCTCCTTGCCTTTAAAATGGTGTACTAACAATAGAAGTACTCACTGATGAAACCATGGTTACAGTGGAAATAAGTTGTATCTGCATCACTGTGAATTTCTTTTCATTTTTGTTGTGTCCTTCATTGTAGGCATGTATCCAGCATCTCAAGTAGTAGCAGTTGCTCTGGTATTTAGAAAGAGAGAGAGAGACCAAGGGAGGGAGAGAGAGATTGTTCCGATACCTAGCTATGGTCTTCTTTTGAGAAAAAAGGTTCAAGAAAGAGTTCTCAAACTTGAAAAATCTAAATATGCCCTTGTGACCTTCAGCAACTGGGAGAGAGCAGAAAGAAACATGCTGACTTGACTCCACTTCTTTTTAAATGACATATCAGTTGTCCTTCCTTCTGCATCACTGATGTAAAGCAAAACCAAATCAGAACACATACTAGGCACTTTTCTCCCTGGACTCAGGGCCAGTCCAAAAATCAATGAGACTGTTCTCAGAGTAAAATACTAATCAGCAGGAGTTTAAATGTGTCAGAATAAGATTCTAGATGGTCATCAAATAAAACATTGGATGTATCACTTTTTGAAAAAAAAAATATAATCTCTTCCTAGTATACTAATATCTTCTTCACCAAGACAACAAATAGAGCAGAAAACAAAATCTTTCGTATGCAAATTTTGCTGAACACAGGATGACATTTACAGATACAGGGCTTGAATTGCGTTTACATGTACTCTTATATCACACTTGCCTCTTTATTGGACTATGCTTGGATATCCTTTTTCAATAACTACTGTGGTACCCCTCTTGAAGATGATGACTCTAATTGTAGATTAATGTCATGTTCAGAACATGTAGTGGTATCAGAATTCAGTCCTTTAGAAACAACTTGTTACAGTTGTGTGAAGTTTGGGAGTAGTTTGGTCTGTTTAGGGTTTTTTATGCAGAGGAGAACAGGACATTCATGATCACTTCTAATTTTTACATGATGCCATATTTTTCCCTATGAAGTAGTTTATGCAGTACACTAAGACACACACACACACACACAAAACAAACAAACAAACAAAAAAACCCAACACCAAACAGTTCCCAACACAGATAATGTGCTGTAAAAGGAGCAGATTCCTCATCTCAAAAAGCTTGAATGATCATGTCCCTCAGAGTCAGTTCAGACTTCTCCAAAAAGGGGTTTTGCACAACTAAGGAGTGCTGCTATACTTGTGGGAAATATGTATGTGTCTATTCCTCTTCATTTTTCTAAAGTAACATTACAATTTTAATTACACTTCTTTATTCAGCATGCCTTAATGAGTGGTGCTGTGCATAGAGCATAGCAGAGCATAGCACTAGAGGTATTCTGATCACCTGAAAACCACCAAGTCAGTAATGCAAGCTTGTACAGATTTCCTCTTTGTGACGTTTTTAACGTTCTCAAACTTTATAATGAAATTTAAAAATTTGCAAAATGATGTCCTCTCTTTTGGGAGAGAAGGGTACTTACTGAATAGAAAAATTTCAGTATGGATTGGGAAAACTGATTTCAAATAATCACAAAAAATCCAAATCCATCCTTATCATGTCATGCATTGTTTTTTTAAAAGCAAACAGATTTTCTGTCTAGTGTGAATATTTCTACCTTTTCTTCTAGCTCCTGTGTTGTGCTGGTATATAATGAGTTGTATGAGCACTGACTTGGGCTGTGGAGGCAACAGCATCACCTTTCTTGTTGCTACATCTGCAGAACTCAGCTTTGGATGACACCACCTCGTATGTTGCTTTCTGGTGACTAGAGGATGGACTAAGAACAGAACTGAAGGATAAAAGAAGGATGCAAAAAAAGATAATAATTAAAATATGAAAAATATAGAAGTGAATTGCACAGCTGAAAGGGACATGAAGTAAGAATGTGCGAAAGAAAGAAGAGTGGAAGAAGCTTTAACAAAGGAAAGAAGAAACAAGTGGGACAACATGAGAAGGCCTGTTTCCTAAGGCAGCCTAGCAATAAAAATGTTGTGAGCACTGGAATAAGATATTTTACTTAGGAACGTAGGAGCTCATTCTTTTTAAAACAATAAATCTTTAGACAAGGTAATTTGGGCATATATAGAAAAGGTAAAAGTAGTTCAATGTATTGTATTTTCTGTCTGGAGTGTTTTAGGGTTACTGATTTTCTGCAGTCTAATATTAATGAAGTTTTTGCATCCCCAAATGGGACTTTTTTCCCCTACACACCAAAGAAAAGCTTTCTAGTTTTCATTGCGGCCACTGAAGACTGCAACCTCTGTTGCTCTGTGATGTTTCATTCCCTTAGGAAGATAGATCCTTAGGTTGGATGTGTGAAGAAAGGCTGTTCATCTTTAAATCTAACATCAATCAAATGTCTACAGACTTTTTAATTTCTTTTTCTACTCTGAGCATGCAGGGAGACATTTGATCTCAATCTTTGAAGAAAAATTGGAAAGAGAGCTGAGGGAAAGGTTCCATCTTTGGAATATCTTTGTAAATATTTCCTGGCTGTAACTTCCTTGAGGAAAAATTGAATTTATGGCAGCAAAGCTGCAAAAATCTGCATTCAGAATAGCAAACACAAATTGCAGTAAAACTAAAATAGCCTCATGAAAAAAATAGTTTATCAAAAGTAGTATCATTCCAACAAGAACAATAAAAGGAAATGTAAAAGCAAAACAAAATTGTTAGAAATAAATACATGATCTAATAAACTGTAATTCAGCCAAATTTTGTGTCCCACTAAGAAATGACCAATGGTTTTGGAAATACCTCTGTAAAAATAACATTATGGATATTACATTTCTTGACACTACTTAATATCCCATGGCAAATGAACAATGCTTGAAAACTAGAAAGTGTTAGATATGGCTGGAAGGAGGATGAGAAATCATGAATGTTCTCACTTTGAATTATAAGCAAGCAGTGGTATCTCCTGGAGTCATATTATTAGCAACAAAGATATTTAACAGTTGGAATATAGGCCTTGTCTAGATATAAAATTTGGTTTAAATAAAATTATGTCTTATATCTTCAGCCGAACCAAATAATAAATGAGACCATATGAAGGGCTCTTAGTACTTATGGCTCTAACAAGACTGGGTCTAAGAATTAATTTTGAAAGCAATCTAAAACAAAGAACAAACTATACCTGGATTAAAAGGGGAAAATGTTTCTATGTTTAAACTCTATAATTCAGATTTTTTTCATGGCTTCAGAAACAAAAAAAATTCTATATATTAAATTGAATTTTTATGAGATAAACTTTTAAGTTTAAGTAAGTTTTATTACTAATTATATGTTGAAGTAAATTATCCTTAGTCATGTTGGTATACTTTAGAACTGGAACCAGGAATGGATATTTTATTCAGTAGGTAAGTCCCTTACATTAGCAAGAGTTGCAATAGAAAGAAATTTGGCTCCATGTGGTTTATGCTTATGTGTGCAGCTGGAAGAAATATAAATCTTAGTATCTTCTTCAGTTCAAAAAATACAGCAGGCTCCTCGTAAGTGTGTGGGAGTGATCTGGAATAGAAATCAGAACTGCTTAATAGATTTTTTAATCACAGGAAAACTGTTACTTATTTGAAGAGCAAGTTGCTTTCTACACTGTTTCATGGATTGCACAAATGGTTTTATTTGGATGTGTTTGGTTGTCATTTTCTGTTGCTTTGGGGAATATGAACAGCAAATGGTAGCAGACCTGAAAAAAACTTTTGTATTTTACAGAAGTTTTAAGAAATCTCCTGTAATCATTATTCCATTGTACTGGGAGAAGGTGATAAATCCTACTTAGACAAGTCAATTTTGTGGACAGGAATCCAGAAATCCTGTTCCAATTAAATTAGTTCTGCAACTCTCCCAAACAAAAAGGTATATAACTCCAAAAAAAAAAAAAATTACTAAATTTATATTACAAAGTTTAAGGGGAATGTTACATGCAGGGCCATACCTGCAGAACATTTAAGGATCAAATAAAGAAAGCGTTCAGTAAGTGGAAGAGCATAATATGTCCTTTATATATTAACTTAATATAACTTACTATGTTTTATATAAGTTCTAGTATGTTCTAGTGGGGCAACACCACTCACATTCATTAAAAGTGTATTTCATATTGTTTCATGAACAATGAAGATGAAGATACAGAAAAAAGTCCTTTGAAATCCCTGTCCTCTGGAAGCCCAGGAATAATTTCAATTTATGAATGAGATTTACAAAATACTTAAGATCTGATTTACCTTTCAAAGTCCCCAGGTCCACAGCTGATATATGCTCCAGTGGCTATATGACAGTGAGCAGATGGAAAGATATCTAAACACTGATGTTGTCCCACAGTCAATTAAATCAAATTGATGGCATAGCTCACGAACCTCTGAGGACCAGAACCCTGTCCTGCCAGGACTTATGTCAGAACTCTTATTCGTGAAATGTAATATATATGACAGAAAGCTGCTGGGCAAAAGCCTACATCAATTGTGAACTCTTTTGGATCAGATTCCTAGTCTGCTTGATGTAAGGAAGGTCTGCTTGACCTGAATCTGTATTTTGGGCAAATTCCTTAAGTTGAACATCAGTGGAAAGGTGGAAAATTTCAGTCCTTCATGTTGAAATTGTTCCATTTTCTGTAACCAGCTGTGGTGGGTTGACTCTGGCTGGACATCAGGTGCCCACCAAAGCCACTCTATCACTCCCACTCCCCAGGTGGACAGGGGAGAGAAAATATAATGAAAGGCTCATGAGTCGGGATAAGGGCAGGGAGAGATTATTCACCAATTACTGTCATGAGCAAAACAGATTTAACTTGGGGAAATTACTTTAATTTATTACGAATCAAATCAGAGTAAGGTAATGAGAAATAAAACCAAATCTTAAAACACCTTCCCCCGCATCTCCATTCCTCCTGGGCTCAACTTTACTGCTGAATTCTCTACCTCCTCCCCCTGAGTGATGCAGGGGAATGGGGAATGGGGGATGTGGTCAGTTCATAATACATTGTCTCTGCCTCTCCCTCTTCCTCAGGGGAGGANCCCTTGAGCCCCCCCCCCCCCCCCCCCCAACCTTGCCATGCAAACCCAATACACCAACAAAGTATTTTTTGTGCCAGAACTATACTTTAGAGGCTAGAGTCCTTGCTTGTGGTGTATGTAACTGAGAATCAAATACCTTTTCTGGATATAGGTATTTAAAAAACTCAAGGAGTACAAGAAGACAGACCTTTGAAAGAAGGTTGTGCTATTCAGACCTCCAACGATTTTAGCGCTAATTTTGGTGATGAAGTCCCCACTTCAAATTGGATAAAATAGGATTCTGACACTGACTTTCACATTACCTAGCTGAGGAGATTTAAATGCTAAGATATTGGCTATTCCGTTACACATAATATTGTTTTCTTCTTAACAGAAAAGCAATCTCTGGACAATTAATAGGAGAGAATTTCTACCAAGGTATCTCGGAAAGAATCACCTACCTGGCTAGATTTAGACATTGATCTTTAATAAAGAGTAGATGCTTAAGTTCCTTTCAGGTTTTCAGCATTTCAGTTCATGATTGGCTTAGGCAGATAAATCGTTACTCCCAGATTTTCCCTTTAGGCATGTTGTTGCATAGTTTGGCAGGCCTGCACACTTAAATCAGAGGTGGCAATTCTGTGAGATGGCCGGTTTGAGATCATGGTACTCAGAATTGTAGTAATTGCATTTGTTTGAGTGCTTAAGTATAAGCTGTAAGTTTCTTTAGCAGGAAACTTTTTCCAGTCAAGGCTACTAAACCTTTATGACAAAACCTGAATCTTGGCCTGCTTTTGCTGATATTTAGGAAACCAGATTTTCAATCATATTTGCAGCTAGATATCAATTTACAACCAGGCTGAGTGGTAAGCAGGGAACGAACAGGCCTGAAGACCTGTATTAGTTAGAAGTTCAATCCAAGTTTGCAAGATACCTAACAATGACTCGGCATTATACAATTTAGTATTATTACTACAATGCTGAATAATTTAGAAGACTTGTTAAGACATTGTGAAAAATAATGAACTGCTAATGGAAGAAGTGTAAATCACAATAAAAATACTCTCACAGTAGCATTGTAGATTTCTGTAATAAATTTTAACATTTTTTATCTGAATAATTAATATATATAGTTAGCATGGATATAATATATAAGTACATCTAATCAAAAGTAATGCTGAAATTCTTAATGAGAGAAGAAGTACAGATAGAAGTAACTCTGAAAAGGAAAAGTCTCAGCATAGTGCCAGTGGGAGGAAAATTCTTCAGAATGCTGTTTACTCCCATCTCACCTTTCTTTCTCAGGACTCCTCATAAGGACTGTATAAGTAGTGTATACTGGGATTTAGTCATTGCTAAATCCTGACTAAATTACAAATTAGGTCAATTTCAAAATTCTCTTTGTTCTAAATAGCAATGCAGTCCATCTACTTTCCATGGCTCTC
Organism: Scopus umbretta; assembly: GCA_013400535.1. Classification (NCBI taxonomy): domain Eukaryota; kingdom Metazoa; phylum Chordata; class Aves; order Pelecaniformes; family Scopidae; genus Scopus; species Scopus umbretta. The sequence continues at coordinate 7,168 of VZTL01073452.1, read as the reverse complement.
CCTAATTTTTTAATAGTTCCCTTGGGACTTTGCATTTGTTGTTGATACTGCTGCTTTGGACAGATTGATTCCTTGTCTCACAAGTAAGGCTCTGCTGAGACTGAGATTTAAGCAAAAACCATGTTGACTGCATCTGCAGTGCAGTCAAAAAAAAAAGAAAGGAGCTATGTTAGATGGACTGAATCTGCCTCTGTGGGTCTTCAGAGGTGCTTGTTTCTCTCCATTGACTGGGAATTCAGGCAAACTGAATCAATACCTTGCTGGAGCAGTCATCTGTAATTCTGGTGAGACAGCACTTGTGTTAGTTCCCATCTGAGATGGCAAGATTGTAGTGAATCTGCAGATACTGGTAATTTATATTGATTCTTTTCCTCTGTCAAGTGTTATTGTGCTTCTGTGTTGTCATGATTTTGTTCCAAAATTTATTTTATTTCCCAACCTGTTGTCTCGTTTGTGTGAGTTAGGTCCTCAATAACCTTCCTGTTGTAATGCTGAATTAAAATATAAAATACCAAAGCAAATTCTAAGAGGTTGTTTAATTAATATAGTCAGTGCAGGCTACAGGCTATTTTCCAGGATCCTGTGGCAGACAGAAATGGTAATGCTAGGCTGAAGTCAAGAAAAATTTCTGGAGCTTGTATTTACTGTAATTCACTAAGTAAAAGTCAGATATAACCCCATGTAAACCAAACTCATCACATTTCATGCTGCTCATCTTCCCACTCTGAAACAGATAATATTTTCCACTACTTGTTCTGACAAATAAGGCATCAAAGGCTTGTGCATGTCTTAAGCTTTTATAGCACCAGAGTATTTGCCAGCTTTGTCAGATGCTAGTAGTGAAAGTCAAGTGGATTTATCTGGGCATTCAAAGCAAGTCTTTCATGTGCTCTACTTTCTCTCAATTATATCTCCGACTGAATAATTGGTAGTGTTGTGCCATTTTTTCCATCAAAAATGAATCAGTCATGCTTAGAGGTAATGGACCAAACTGTGTGGGTGTGTCCTCACCAGCAGACAGGGCAGAAATCAAAATAAGTTTATCACAGCATCAGAAATCCCATTTTATGCTTTCTGTCCTGCCAGCCGCAAGTTAAAACAAACAGCATATAGATCCACTACTAGAAAAAGTACTACTTGCATTTATTTCTCTTCTCATGTGATTTGGATTGCAGTACAAAATCTATGCAATTTTTAACTGCTGCTGCTAATGTGGAAGGAGCAGATTAAACCGATATCTTTACAAATTGGTATATACTATTAATAAAGAACTGTGTGTACATATATATATCTCATCTGTTTGAAAGATGACTCATTGCCTAATGTCAGTTTTATTTCATATACATAAAAATTACTGTTATATTCCAGTTGAGTTTAGAGTGCTCAGTAGCAGGACAGGAAATGTCTTGGTTAGAATCTACATCACAAGCCTATAAACGTACTTCTATAGCTTCCAGAACTGAAGTATAGTTTCTTTAGTAATCCGATTGCTATATTAAACGAAAAATGAAGATGTAAAGGTATCTGCTGCATTAGGAAAAACAAACAAACAAACAAAAAAAAAAACCAAAAAACTATGGCCTTAACTAGCTATAGTGCACTGATAAGCATTATAATAAATAACTCTGCCTGATGTGGGTGGAATCAATGCCAAGATTGCATGCAGTCAAATATTCCCACAGTAGCAGGATCTCCACTTACTCAAAAATATGTCACTTTTTAAAAATAACTTGCCTACAGAATGGTTTAGATCTTCTGAGAGAACATCTTTGTCTTTCCTTATAAGAGCACACTCAGGATACACATAAATATTGATCGTTTATTTTTAATGTATGAGTCATAACTAAAAAAGATTAAATGGCAACCTAAAAGAAGATAAGACAGTTTGGTCATTGTATTCATCAGTAAAACAAAAATAAAGTGCAAACATGACACTTTGTGATAATGTAATCTATTCTTAGTTTAACCCCACATTTAGAAATATTGCTTAAAAATCGTAATGCTACCCTAAGTGAGAAGAGCATTGTAAACAACAGAAAATATCTATATTACTTTGAACAGTCAGATTTGTTATTTAAGCTAAATTAGTGTAGAGATCATGAAAGGCTATTAGCAGCAAAGGTGAAAGCATGGCTTTGATAAGCAGCAGAACCCCAATGTTACATTTTCTTGTCCTCAGAATTAAAATCTGCAGATGAAAAGGGTCAATGAGAAAAAAGATTCAACCTACAAGAAAAAGAAGAGGACCAACAGATGTCCCAGTATAATATTTAGACTGCAGTAAAAAGGCTATCATTTTGTCCTGATGGCAACTGGAAACATCAAAATGAAATTCTGTCTATGTAAGGGCTTGAGGGAAAGCCAACAGTGAGATTATATATGCATAGAGACCTGTTACTTTTAATTCCTTTCTGTGAGTGCTGTAAATCAGAGACTGTTTGGAAGAAATGCTGTAGCATTGAGCCCTATTACTGTCCACAAGTCATACAAGCAAATTTTTGCAGGGCTAAGGACTGTAGTTTGATGAGTGGCTAAAGAGGACACAGACATTCAGTCAAAGAGAAGAAGGTGAATAAATGAGGAGGCATGGTCTGGAGGAAAGGTTCTGAGGAACTGGAAAAATTCAGAATTCGGTGCACTATATCCAGGAATATAAGAAATTTTCTGCAATGCATCATTAAAGCTATGGCACTTATATACAAAAAATGAATATAATTTTGGAGTTTTTATTCTTCTGTAATTTCTATTTCTGCCATTAACATCCTCTGTCACCTTTGGAAATGACTGAAGCCCAGATCATCAAATACATTTTGGGACCCATATATTTTGGTCACTGACACATCTCTTCAAGAATCTCAGTATTATTAGGACACATAATTTTCTACTTTGGACAAAAAGTTCATGATAATATTTAATGTAATTCTGTTAATTAACTCCAGGATCATAGATGTAAATGGAAGATACATGAGGTTCTCAATGGAAAGGCTGGGGTCAGGTAAATGTGGAAAGAAGCCTCTCATAGGATGATTCATTGTGAGGACAAGTTGTAAGAGAAGGGTTGGTGACAACTGGGTAGCTCTCAAATAGGATTAAATAAGCCTAGGAACTTTTGAACAAAAGTAGTAGGGCACTAAGTACATTAAGTTGAATGAGGGAGGCGTTAGCATAGAGGAGACTGGGATTTGAAAGTTCTGGGAAGGAAGAACTTGGGGGTAAACTCTGGAGCAGAAGGTCTGAAGTTCTGGGAAAGCTGGAGGCCCCTAAGGCAAGAAGTACTAGAAGCAACTACAGACCCTGATGGGATCTGGGGGTGAGGATATGCATATTCTCCTCCTGTCCTCCTTGTAGATCACCCTCCCCACTTTATCTTCTTCTGTTACTTAGGATGAGCTCATTGATTCAGGCATGGGCCTGTGCTGTCAGGTCTCCATTGCTTTCAAACCTTGCTGGTGAGGTCCAGCAGGCTCAGAGTATGTATGTGTGCAATGAGCCCATCACATTCTGCATTTACCTGCATAGACACATACCCTTAAATTGAAACCAACACAGAATATCCATTCTGTTCATTTACTCTAAGTTCTTTCTTTTGCTAAATTATGATAATTTTGTAGAGGACACAGTTGTGCCCTCTGTGGAAATTTGGTTTCTTCACAAAACATCCAGGTGATCCTAAAGAAGCCACAGACAGATGATACTTTGGTATCAATGTTAATATATCTACAACTCTTGCTAATATCCATCTCAGTGCTTCTTCCTGGGGTCCTGTGTTTGCTGCTGGTACCTAGATTAAACACCAACATTTTTTAAAGAAATGAGATTTCTAAGAGAATTGACAGTGAAAAAACAATATTTTACCAGTGCAAGATAATGATGGCAACACCTAATGGCCTTAGCTGTTGTTTGAAAGTGCATGAAATTACACAAAATTGCTCATAAATAGCTTTGAATAACTGTAGGGAGCTAATTTCTTTCAAAGAGCAGAATGCTTCTTACCAATTACTTTTTTCTGCCAGTGATAGGACTGTTTATGAATTTAACTACCAAGCAAAGTCACCTAATATGATATTAAAATGTCCATAGTGTTCTGTGAGTCTCTGTCAGTCTCAGTAAAGCCAAATAATTTCCACTGACTTAAAAAGTTAATGGATCAGACCCCTGCTAAACATGACATAACAACATCTGTCACCTTGGGCACATGCAAGGAGTATTTTTGTCTTGTTTAGGTTATTCATTATTTCTTATCACCTTATCATCCCGTGTCAGTTAGCGTGTGTTAAAATGTACCTCCTTTTCAGGGGATCTGGATGCCTAATAACTGAATTTTTTCAGTCAGGGAGAAGGGACTGTCACATAGAGTATATTTTCAATTTTAAGTGGGATGAATGAATGCTTTAGACTACTTTTAGCCTGAAGTGCTGTCTTACAAAAGAGGTCATAAGGCTTTTATACCCTATACCATCCAGTTTTAAATAGGGTGTTCTAGCTTAATCTATTGAAGGGGTAACATTTACATATCTTACTAACATACATCTGTCGTGCTTTGTATTAAATATTAGAAGCAGACTTATCAACTTAGTTTTTGTTCTATGAACTTCTCAAGTGTATTTTACAAAGCTCACTTTTCTGTCTAAGGGTGAGAAAAAAGTGTGAAACATGAAATTATTATATCATTTTATAATCTGTCACTGAAAACAGTGTAGAAATCTATTATATTCCATTGTAAATTCTTATATTTATTACAGAAGGACTTTTTTGCATGTGTTGTATTGCTCTCTGAGTACTTAGAGGAAAGACATGTTAAAAATATTGTATTAGTACCAGTAATAGATATAACTGCACAAATTAATACAACTATAAACCTAATCGTAGTGGCAGATGTGTTTATGTGTTTTCTGGCATGGAAAATCATTGAGTCAAATAATTCAGATTTCTGTTAAGGGCGAAAAGCAAGGAAAGAAAAGGCACTTTTCCTTAGCTCTCTTTTCAAGGTGAAACTTAAAATTGCACAGATTATTTGATCTGTGGCTGTCTGAAAGTGTTGGTTTAGATTAGTTTCTTGCTTTAGCATCTCTTTTTCTAATTTAAAATAACTTTATATCCTTGTTTTCCCTTTTGCAGAGAGAACTGGAGTCGCCTAGCATAAGAGCTTATATCATGTTGAAGCAGCAGTCCTACTGTGCAAATTTTATAATTGTAAATTACCTGAAACATATCTGAGAAAATAAATGTATTTGACTTTCAGGGTTTGATTTATCCCTCCACAGGAGGTCTTATGTTATGTCTACATTGCAACTGGGGGCATGATTGCAGCAACTATAACTATACTTAAACTTGCTTTCATCTAGCTAGCTGAAGCACTCATTCCACAAAAGTCCTACCTGGAGCTAAGTTTCTGAGAGTATGTTCTCATAGGCCCATACTGAAACCTGAGCTGCTAAATTTTGACTGCTTTACCCTGCTAAATTTAGGCTGTATTAAGTCCATCTTTTTAGGCTGCACTTACGCCTCCCATGTGAAGGGTCAGCATGATCTTAGATATGTACACAGGTCCTAAGAATACTGGCCTGAGAGCAGTTTTACACAGGTTTATTTCATGGCCATAGTATTTTGTGTTTGTTACCATCAGAACAGAGGTAGGAGAGGTTAAGAGAGAATAATCTCTGAAAAGAGAGGCTTATACTTGGAAAACTATAGTTCATGTCATTGCTACTATAATAATCATATTACTATAGGAAGAACTGCTTCACCAAAGGCATTTTTTCCAAACCAGAGAAAGGACACTGGGGGAGTTGTCTTGAAAAGTTATTTGAGGAGGTGATGACTTTTTAATTTCCAGTCAAGTTTTAGTGTTACTCTGCAGTTTAACTTGCAAAAAGAGTGATATGTAGTGACTACTGCAGTGGTTCTTTTCTCTGTTAAAGACACTTATTAAGGTGTTGTATGATATAAATAAGCTATTTTCATATACTACATCAATCATCTGTTAATATATTATGATATATATTTTTCTTAAAACAATGACTTTTGAGACATCCAGTTTCTTCATCAGAAATATTTGAATTGTCCCTTTTAGGACCAAAACCAGGTTCTTTTATTGTTTTTACCATTAATAATGCAGTTTTTTCCCTTTCAGAATTTAAAAATGAATGTAAACAGGGAGATTAGAATTGAAAAGTATTATTTTCAAAAGTCATGATTTTTTTCAAACTGAACACCTGAGTTCCCATCATGTATTTCCCATAATGTATTTGTAAACCCAGGATTTTTCATCTCTGTGATCAAGATAATAGGGGAAAAATCTAAAAATACTTCTCAACTTTCCCCAAATAATATGTCAGTAAGGTTTTTCACTTTGTTATTTTAAAATATATTTATAAATGATTTTTTTTTTACGTTCAAATAATGTCTTTTTATAATAACCAGTTACGACTCTCTCTGCTCCTGGTACCTCCACTTGCCTTCTCTAAAAGAACCTTTGGGACTTTTAATTCTGTTATTTAAGCTATAATTAATTATCACAGTGACACATCAATTGACAATTCAAGACTATCAATATAGAGAACAAGTATCAGTAACAGTATAGAGAACTATTAGTTATTCTGATCTTAGTTCTGCTGCTATTAATAACATTCTTTTTCTGTAAAATAATATCTCTACAGGGAGGTGAATTTCTGTATTTCTGCTTCAGGTATTGTAAGAAGTGACATCATGACTTTACTACATAGTCATATTTTCAAAAATACCAATTTATTTAAAAAGTTCTCCTTTACATAGGTTGGGTATTTAGTTTTACATACCAGAATTAATATGTCAGTTAAAGCTATTTGGGAAATTGTTATTAGTCTAGGACAAGTAGAATGCTTTTAAAAGAAGCAGTGGTGCTGCTTAATTCAGAAAACTTAATTTTCTGTTCAAAGGAACTTCTGGTGGAAAAACCGTCTACCACTTCCTAATGTGGGCACTTTCATAATTGTTACCATCAGTTCAACTTATGTGGTTACTGAACGATTTGATGTAACATCCCCACACAGAAATTTCTGTAGTTGTATGTACAGTTCATCATTGCTTAGGACACCAGATGAAGCTGCTGTCTCTGCCTCCTGGCGGGTGCCAGTGTGCTCAACCACTTACCCGCAACAACTCCGTGTTAAACAATGCCCTGCCCTGC
>VZTL01073450.1:0-11853 GCA_013400535.1 Scopus umbretta | reverse complement strand
GGGGGGGGGAGCTCACACAAGGCTCAGTTCTGCTCCGAGTGACACTGGGCTGCTGCTGCAAAACAGAGCCCTGGAGCTTGTGCGGGTTTGCACCAAGTGAACTGGGATCAGAGGGCACCTGAACCCATCCCAGGAAGGCTTGAGCTCCTGCTGAACTGGGAACAGTGGTTTGTTCTGGGATGATAGACCAGTGAGGGTTTAAAAGAGGCCGGCTAGGCAATATCTCAGTGACCATCCTCCAGCTCTAATTAACAGGGATTGCACCCTGCACCTTCCTTACCTGACCAGCGGGGAACAGCCCAGCCACTCCTAGGGAAAACCAATGAGAAAGCAGAAAGACAAAAATGTCCATAATATAACTTTGCTAATGAAAGACACAACAAGGATAATAAATGCAACCTTTCCTCCATTGCCCTTCCTGTTCCAGAAACCACCCTTTACTCTACAGTGCCAGGTGAATTTTTTTCTCCTTTTCAATACCAGGCAGATTTGGCTGCCTGGCATGGTATTGCCTTTCTCCCCAGCTTGATGCAGAGCATCCAAGTCTGATCTCTGGGGCTGGATCCTCATGAAGGATGGAAATTCGTGAGCATGTGGGGCAGCCAGCTGCCACTTCTCACTGGGCCACTGAGGCTAGAAAAACAACTGCTCCGATCACTGTTTTGGGGGATTTAGAAGGGTTTGTGTGTTTTCAAGTGTCATCCTCCAGACTTGGCTCCAGATGCTTTAGATTTTGATATTATGTATTAATTCTTCCCGGATGTTATCAAGGTTACCAGTGAGCTGGGAACCAGAAGCACAATCCCACATCTCTAGGCTGCAATGAGAAGTAAAGGATTTCACCCTGGGGAGGAAATCCCTGTGTTCATACACAAACACACGCAAGTTTTGTTTGTACATGAGCAAAATCCCATGTTTCTGCCACTCAGAGGCTGGGCAAAACCCGGGGTTTACAGGAAGCATGGGCCCGCATCCCAGGGATGTCAGCTCTCGGGATTCCTGGGGGAGCCGCTGCCTGGGATGGGCCATGAAACCCCCTAGACAGCAAACCCACCACCCTTGGCCAAGTTCCCCATGCATTAATCAAGAAATATAGGGTATTTTTGTGGAAATCAATCAGTATGAGAACAATTTGCAGCTGGAGCAAGGGGCCAAATGCCTGCAATAGCAGCAGTAAACTCCTTTCACCAGCCCTGTTTTTTACACAGCCCCTTTTCCACGAGTACCCTGGGCTTTCCTCCATGTCAGAGTTGCACAGACACTTCCCTCCTCTCACTCCAGCCTGGTTTAGGCCACAGCAAATGATACACTAACTAGATCTGAAAAATCAATCCACATCTTTTCCTTTCTCAGAGCGCAGGCAGCTCTGCAGGCAAACCCTGCTCGGCAGGAGGAGGGCAGCCAGGCAAACCCAGACGGATGCTGCAGCCACGGGTCCCCGGCTCCTCTCATCCCCCAGCCTCCACATCGCTGTTGAAGCTGAGACCAAAGGCAAAACCTGCCTGACATGATTTTTCTTTCTTATTTTCTATCTTTCATATTCTTTGCGCAGCCCTTCTGTCTGGTGATATGCTAACACTGCCACCAAATTGAAGCTGGAAAATGAGAGCAATCAAGTCCATTTCCACAGGATACATTTAACTGGACAGGTTTTGCTTTAAACCCAAGTACCCTACTGGGGATTCATTACCAAAATCCATCCGCTTCCCATTTGTTTCTAATGGGAGGGAAGATGAGTTTTGAATAATTTAAAGCCAGCTCCTCTCTGCCTGCCTGCCACTGGACAGAGCAAAGGTTGTGGCACTGCTCTGCCTGCTCGCCTCTGCTCCAGGGTCTGAGCCCAGCACTACATAGTAACCCTACAAAACCCACACTATTTACTAACCCTACAAAAACCCAAACTATTTATAGAATTGGAGAAGGTTTGGGTTGGGAGGGACCTTTAAAGGCCATCTAGTCCAACCCCCCTGCAAAGAGCAGGGGCATCTTCAACCAGATCAGGTTGCTCAGAGCCCCATCCAACCTGACCTTGAATGTTTCCAGGGTTGAAGCATCTACCACCTCTCTGGGCAACCCGTGCCAGTATGTCACCACTCTCACTGTAACAAATTTCTTCCTTATATCTAGACTGAATCTATCCCCCTTTAGTATAAACCCATTACCCCTTGTCTTATCAGTACAGGCTCTACTAAAACGCCTATCCCCAGTAGAATAACCTTACAAAACCCCACCTGGCTCCTATTTGCAGGAACACACGGGATCCCGGCTGGGGCGTGAGCTCCTGAGATGGAGCACTGGGCTTTGCAATGCACCGGCTCAAGTCAAACCGGGCACCAGGTGAAACCAGTGCTTTAAAAATAATCTCCCTAAGGAAGGAGCCAGGGAACAGGTACTGATGTTTTCCATCTTAAAGCTCTTCCAAATTCTGGTCTCTAGTTGCATCATCTCAGAAAGGCTGAGCTGCCCAAGCACATCGGGTGGCAATCACTTTCCCTTGCAAGGGCAGTGGGGGAAAGTGATGACAAATTCCTCCAGATAATTAAAAAGCCCCACTCCAACAACATAGCAGAGCTTTTGAAGTAATTTATGATCGTTTATTCATTTTGTCCCAGCACAATCTCTGTGGAAATGTAAAATTCAGCTACTGTATGATTTTCTCTTTACATTGACTGGAAGGAGAAAGAACGAATAGATTCTGTTAAATTAATTATCAGCATTGATTTCTTGTCTTTTTTATATTTTTATCCCGAGACAGAGCCCTCAGTAACTTTGAAGAATCTCTAGCACTCAGGCTTGGAAAATTGATCTAGCAGTTTCTGTGAAGCAGCATTTCCAAGCTCCCCTTCCTCAAAATACACTCTAAATGTTAATTTGCATGCTCGAAAGGAACCGGGTGATTTGTCATTATATTTGCCTCCTCCCCTCTCTCCCAGATGTAGCTACTCGTTCCCTTCTTAATTGATTTTCATATTCAGATTCAGTTCTAGGGAAAGTAATTTGGGGACTGCATCGGAGAGAGAATTAATAGCTGACAACAAATAGGAACTTCAATGGGACTTTATTAGGCCATCCGAGCGCCCAAACCGGTCCTCTCTTCCTCCAGCAGTTTAATTTTCTTGATCTGTTATAAATCATTATATTGAAAAATAGCTACTAAATAGAGACTCCTCACTGCTTTTGCAAAGCAGAGGCGAAAGCTGCCAGATAAGGGGGAAGAAATTATTTGCAAACATTCATTGAAATAAAAGCCCTGGAGGGTTTCTCCTGGCTCCATCGGTTATGGCCAGCAGCAGCTCGGATGTGCAGGATCCGTGCATCACCACAGCCTAGGGCTGGACCCAAAGCACAGGGGGAACGTCACCAGCAAAGGCCGGTGCTGCAAAGCCTGGTGTGATGCATGTCCCCACCCAGGCACCTTGGGATGTGTCTGCATCTCTGGCTGCATATAGCAGGAGTGGGACCTGCACCGGGGAGGGCGGAGGAGCTCAAGAAGGTGCTATGAGTCGCCCAGAAGAGACCCCATGTCCTGAAGGCATCCAGGGAAGCGTGGCCACAGAAAACAGCGCAGCTGGACCAGGTCGTCCTCGGGGTCCCTTCCAATTCTATGATTCTATGAAATCTCCTGGGATAATTGGATTCCAGGCCTTTTATAGTGGCACCCACAGCTTGCAGCACCCTTTGCAGGCAGAGAACACACAGCAGTGCTCGTGTCCCCTCGCCACTCAGGGACCTCAAAGCACACGGGATGCTCGTGATGGCCAAATAGCTGCGAGCTTTGGTTGGAAGAAGCCTGAAGCCCCAAGACACCCTGGTGCTGGCAAACCCTCCTGCCCCTGGGGCTGCCCTACAGCGATGCTGCAGCACAAGCGAGCCTTTGATAGCCTCTATTATCCCAGAGCTCTCGTTGACATTACTAATTAGCAATCGCAAGGATACCAGGCAGTATAGCTCCAGCTGGTGGGAACTACCCAACACCAAAAAGTTCCCTGGGTTGACCTGCCCAGGAAGTTGCAATTCCACGTCAACTCTGGTTATACTCATCGCACTTGTAGCACCTGAACTTGTTAAAAAAAAAAAAAAAAAAATCTTTTAAGGAGGAAATGTTTTTCTGCCATTATGTTTCATTCTAGGGCCGCTCCAAAGCTGGCTGGCTGGAGAAAACAGTTTCTTCCTCTCTTCCTACTGATCTAAACACAGTTAATTCTTTTATAAATTAACTTGCACAATGTCACAGTACATTACCTCACCTTGGAATATTTTTATTCTGAACTTCGCATGGCTGATAAATGGAATGATGCTTGGATTTTCTCTGGGGATGTTTTAGCCGTAATGTAACTTATTAAAATACAGCTGACTGCAGAAGAAATAGCGCTTTTTCAACAGGGTCCAGGTTATCCAGTGAGACACAGGTAATGAATAATGGTTTATGGCAAAACTGATAATTCAGCAGCTATTATATAGACTGGCCTTGTGGTTTCCTTTAATCATTGGAAATTGCTAGGCAAGATGCCATGGACCACCGGCTAGCTGAAAAGCCGGGGGCCCCGGGAGGGAAATGGCACCAGTCACCTCGAGGGGTGACACCTTGGGCGAGTCCTGCCAGCCACGATGTCCCCGCCCACCCGCTGTGGCCAGGGAGCTGTACCCGCTTCCACAGCCGTTGTGGTTTATTCCAGCGCTTTATCCCTGGCTGTGAAATGCTGATTTATTTATAGCAGGTAGAGCAAAGCGGTTTTATTTCTGCATGTGTTCGCTTTTTCCTGTGTGCAGGGCCAGATGGGGCAGCAGTGGCCAAGCCACAGGCAGGAGCCTTATCTCGCCCAGCATTGCTGGCTGCTCCACCAGACCCAGGGGTGCGTGTCCCTTGGGGTACCCCATCCCTGCCAGCCAAGGGAGGGGATCCCAGCCCTGCTGGCTGTCCCCTGAGAGCGGAGAAGGGCTTTTCCTCTCCCAAAGTTTCAAGGATGCTGGGCATGTTTTTCCAGTTATCCACATTTGCAAAGTCCCCCTGCCTGCCCCATGGCAGAGGGTAGGTGGCTGTGCACGCTGTCCCATCCCTGCTCCCAAACCAGCTCCAGTTTTAGCCACCAGCAGCCTGTCTTTGGTCCAGTACTTGCTAAAGAACAATTTCAGCGGCCAAGAGGAGAGAAGGCAGCTCCCACCAGAGCCAAGAAGTGGACATAACCCCTGATGCTCTGATCTTTCCACGTTTCTAGAGACAGACATGTGCCATGTACTCAGAGCACCAGGGACAATGGTGGCTCTGGACCGAAGGCACCGGGATACCTCCAAGCAGCATTGCAGCTCCTCTGCAACATGGAGCTGGGGGAAGCCGTGGAGCAGGCAGCCCTGTACTGCCCATGAGCACCTGCCTTTGGCCTTCTACCCCCCCAAAAAAAGAAAGGAGATGCAAATCCTCTTTCTTCCTTTCCCTCCCTTTTATAGCACCCTGAGCCAGGGAGGGACCATTAACTCTTCCCTGCCCACAGACCCCTGGCTGTAACCCAGCTGCCCCCCAGGCCGGGCAGCAAGGGAACATCATGGGGAGAGCTGGCACCTCCAAGTTGGTCCCATCCCATTTCTTCCCTTTCCAACCCCCCATCACTACCCAGGGTATTGCTTGGCTGCTGCTGGCAGTGATGAGAAAAAGCAGATGGTAAATAGACTCATTTTCTGAAGCAAAGTTAACCCAGAGAATGAGTGGCAGTGGGGCAAATGGAGTTGTCTGAAGGATCAAGAAGTCAGGTGGTACAAGATGGGCAAGGAATATAGGTGCAATATGCCCTCAGGTGGAAGAGGAGAGCAATCTGGGATCACTCCACCCAGCCAGCATGATATCATCCAACAGGCAAAGCTGCATTGAGTCGGGAGGCTTGGGCTGGCCGCAGCCCGGGTGACATCCAGGGAGGCTGCCGGGATGGCCACGGGCTCTGTTGGGTAATGCTAAGTGACCAGTTAAGTGCTGTGCCTCAGTTTCCCAACTTGTACCCCAAGGCTAACCTCAGTTATCAGCAGTGTCGGTAGTGACATGTCACACATCCAACATACAGTGAAAATCTCTGCAGAGGGATGTAAATCCACGTCAAACACTTCTTCTTTATATCTCTTGGGAAGATCAGACAGTAATTAGCTCTGACAGCAGGACCCCAGCTGGCAGGAGGGCAGGAGCATGGTCTCGCTCACAAGCACCAGGCGCTGCTTGCTTAGAGACAGCTCCTTGGTCCTGCCTCGTGCCAAGCATCCCGATTTCATCCCCAGTGGGGCTTGTAAAAGCCAGGGGCTTGCACGTGTGGACTCTGCTCAGTGTTTCGTCGCGTTTAAAATAGCTTCTCTGTCCTGCCTGCAGCTGAGTCTGGCCGGGTCATCTGGGATGGGAAGCAGCAAGCAGGATGGTTGGAGGCAACAGGCTGCTAGAAGAGGGCAGCTGCCTGATGGATTTAGTGAAAACCTCCCTCTGTGTTCATCACCCTCGTGCCAGACCCAGCACAGCTTGTAACCCACAGCGCGAGGGGCTGCAGCTCGCCAGGCTTGGCTTAAACTGCCCCAGACAGCATCCTAAGACCTCCCTTTTACTGATTAGCAGGCAGCTGTGCTTACAGCTCCTTGAGACTCTTCCTCCTCTCTTTAATAAACACCTCCTCTTCCTCCAGCGGCGAATCCGCCTGTGCGGGCAGGAGCCCCCAAGGCCCGACCGCAGGAGCTGCTGGGGCAGCGAGGTGCCCGGGTAGCAGGGCAGCAGCCGCTGCTTTCCCAAATCCTTTCTTAATTATGCATGATGAATACTTGAAAATCTGACCCGAGGTGGCTGTTGTTGAGTCATCCTCTGTTTAATCGCTTGCAAATATTACACTGTCTCGCAGTGTGGGCTGTAAATTACCAGCAAATAAAGTGTAGAAGCTGCTTTACAGCTAATATATTGCTTCTTGGGAAAGTTTTGGATTAACTGAGTCTTTCTGCTGAGATAACGGACTCTTTTCCAGGGATCAGGCTCTGATGAGGGGTGGGGGGGGTTGCAGAGTGGAGGGCTGGGCCAGGAGATGCTGCCCTCTCTCTCCAGACCATGCCTGCCCCTTGCAGGTAAGAAGAGCCACAGGGAGGGTAAAACACAGAGGCATCCAGTCCAACTGCTGTGACAATGTTTGTGCCGCTTGCTGAGAACCTCAGAAGTGCCAAGCACTGTTTATCAATATTTCCCAGTACCCTCCAAGGTGAGTCTTTCTGAAGATTTCAACATGAGGGTTTGTTAAGTGACTTCAAGTGAAAAAGAAAAAGAAAATAAAATCCGCTATTCAGTAGTACAGATTTCCCCGGAGGCTTCTGTTATTATCGTCTTCCCAGTTATGAGTGATTTATCCTTGATGTTCCTGGCTTGGCATACACTCTGCAAATTATGGCTCCTGACGCCTGGGCAGAGGGGATGCAGCCACCGCAGGTGCCAGCGTCCCTCTGCCTTCCCCAGCGGTCCCCAGGGGTCTGGGCTGTCCGGCTGTCCCCATGCATGAGGCTGGGGCATCACATGTTGCTGATGTCTCTTAAGCTCCAGCCACAGCTAGCCCTAGATGATTAAAAATTGTTGCAGGAAATTTTGAGATTGGGATGAAGCTTGGAGGTCTCTGCTGTGGGTTGATGAAGCCTTTGGGGCAACTTGGCTGGTGCCATGTGGATCTTCACAGCCATGTTTGGTGGTGATCCGAGTCAGGCAGGACTTCTGCCAGCAGCCAACCCTGTTAGGAAGGTCTCCGAGAACAAGGCAGTTGAAACTGCCCCCAGATTTAACCTAATTTATTAATTCCCATCTCTGAACTCCATGGTCCTCTGTCCATCACCAAAATGTATCTGTTCCAGGGGAAGGAGGTGGCAGTTGTTTGGGAATCTGAGGAAAGGTGATGAAAAGCAGAAAATACCAGCAATGCTGGTATTGGTGGCCAAGCAAAGGAAGAAAAGTGTCTCTCCTCCCTGCCTGGAGCTGTTTGGGATTTTTCCAGGCACACGATTAGATGAATTAGAGGGTTACAGAGAGGCCCCAGGGCTGAGCCGCTGCCGGAGGAAAATCCGGCTGGGGATTCAGCCCTGCACTGGCTGGTGACAGCTCAGGACTGTGGCAGGATCTCCAGTCACATTAAAATGACAGATTTCCAACCTGTGGCAAGCACAAAATGATGACTTGGATGTGGTTTGTCCATGACTAACAGGAAGTAAGATTTCATATCATTTCTAGATCATTCTCTTAGTCATGATGAAAGGAAACAGTACTCTCTGAAGCAAAGCATCCCCCCCCCCGAAAAATCAAAGTTATTTCAAGGTTTTATAACTTCCTGTTGGCCATCAGAAAACAAGAGGCAAAATTGTCAGCAGCCTTGCTCAAATGTACCCGAACCCACTGTGTCCCTCTGATTTCCTAGAAAAGGCAAACTAAGTGTTAAGAAGCGCTACTGCTTTTTCCTAATCTTCCTCCATAACTCCAAGACAAAGGATAATTAATTGATGAAGGACCCTCTTTCTATGAAGGCACTTACTCTACTTTGCAAAGAAATGCAGACTATAATTAGCAGGTTTTTTTCTCTTTTGGTGTATCCAACCTGCAAACGCTCAGCAATCCTCAGGGGCTGCTGTGGCAGGGGATGGGTCATTTATAGATGTTGAGCGGGGGTCAGTCCTTCAGGCATTTCACCACCAGCTGGTGGCACAAAGAAGAATTTTTTTTTGAATCAGCCAGTGAGTTTAGTTACATTTCAACTCAAAGCTTCACCTTGAGGCAGAAGGAGATGTGTCCATGGTCTGTCAGTCCTGGTGTCTCCATCACTGATGGCTTTTGAAAGCCCTGCAGGTTCCACCCCACACACACACATCTGCCTCAGATCAGACACCTCGCCTCTACTCAGGACTCCAAAGGAAAACCACAGTTCCTATGAAACACAGGTGGGAAATGAGATTTATGTTTATATCAAGGATGACAGATAGAATGACTGTGGTGGTTTTCTTGGGGTGCCCAGCCAGTGTGTACCTTCCCAGGGATCACCCAACATCTCCTGCAGACCAGTCCCTCCCTGGCTGGGCACCCAGCTCACTCTTTATTTGGAAAACACTACTTAGCCCTTAGAAAAAGCCTGGGGCAGCCAGAAAGCCATTTCCTCTACCAGAAATACCTGGAAGAGAGCAAAAGAAGCAGGGAGGAAGGAAGCTATAAAGCAGAGGAAGCTGTAAGGCATTCAAAACCTTGGTATGGCGACACTCAGGAGCTGGAAAGGAATAAAAGAGTATCTGGTCTTTGTTCACCCCTGGAGCCATGGCTGTGGCAAAGATGAGCAAGAACAATAAAACTTCCACCAGTCCTAGGTTTTCCTTGATGAATGTTAAGGATTTTCTCAACAAGAACTCTGAATAGTGTGAAAATAATAATGGGAAACATTTTTGTTGTCTCTAGGGAGGAAGATGCACATAAAGTGTTTTTTTCTGGCTGGGTTGTGCTGGCAGCAGCCCTGGGTGCAAATAGCCACCCCTGGAGAAAGACTGGAAGGAAACGTGTCCTTCCCTCCTTCCCTCTCTCCTTCAGCTAATTTTGTATTTCTCTTTCTGGCTGTGCTGCAGAGAGTAATGAACGTGGGTGATTTGCCATCAGATAAATGGCATGCCATTAGCTGCCTGTTTAGAGACCATATTTCCTCTTTGCGATGAGAGCTCAATATCTTTCCAATGAGTTATTACTTGGAGATCTTCTAGACCTGGACTTTAAGTACTGAGCAATTACTGCACCGTAATTCCAGGGCTGCTCGCCTCCCTGCTAGATACAGTCTCTTAAGCCTCATCAGGTTGACTGGAGGAAGCATTTTAGTTTTAAAAGAATGGCTTTAATAGCAGCTGTTTCAAGCAGCTCCCTTTTCCCGTCTTCTCTGTTTCCATCCAGCCTTTCCAGTCACCTGCTGCAGCCTCCTGACCCTGCCTGGTGATGCTGGGTGGTGATGGACAGGGTTGCTGGGACTCCAGGCACCAGGTTTGCATCCTGCAACAGGAGTATATTGGAAATAACAGAAAAGTGGCCAAAAGCTTGTACCTACACATGCGCTAAACATGGTACTGCTGCCCTGTTATGCCCAAGCCCTTCTGGGGGGCTGGCATAGCCTCACGTCCCAACTCAGCATCTCCCAGGGATGCAGCCCATTGCTAACTCTGCTCCCACCTCGCCTGCTTGGTACCTCCACCACTGCCAGCTCCACTGGCCTCGGGCAAACTCCTTCATGCTCTAGGACTGTATTCTCTATCTGCAAAGCAGGAAGAAAAGCCCTCCCCTCCGCTTTGGGAAAAGCTCTTTGCCCTGGGACACAAGTCCAGAGCCACATTTACATCTTTAATACAAGTGATTATTGCGCTCCAAGCTCCCAGTCAAGGCTGGAGATCGGTGCGGCAGCAGCAGATGTTTGAGTGGTGGTTTTGTCTTTACACCTCATTTTTGGGGGGAGTATCAGCATATCCTGACCTTTTCTATACCTCAAGGGAGTAGCAGGTGATGTTGGGGGCCACATTGGGAGGGGTTTGAACAAAAGGCTCCCAAAATATGCCCAGTTTCACCTCCTAAAAATGAATTACAAAAGTAATAGGTGCTTCTTCAAGCTTTGCATGGAGCTGGAGCTGAGCCTGGCTCTTGTCTGACATGACTGTGGCATAGGCTGGAGGGGAGTGCTGCGGTTGTAAGAAATGGGTGCTCTAAAACTGAAGGAAAAGCACCAAAATTTTGCAAACAGGCTGAGCTACCCCTTGTGCTCCCAACGTGTCCAAGCACAGGCAGTAATGCTGCTTCCCTCAGGGGCTGGAGGCTGAGGGGAGGTGATGTATCTGGAAGCATCATCCCTTTTAGGGAGCACCAGCAGCTCCTCTGCCTGCAAACTTGTGCAATCACTGCCCGAGATTTCATCTCCAAAAGCACATTTCTTTTTTATTAAAGAATACAGCAACAACAAGCAGAAAACTCAGGGCTAAAGCTGTTAATGCAGAGTTCACGGTGCCTGGGGCATCTCATGCATTTTTAAACATCTCAACATGCAGAAGTGGGGAAAAAAGACAGCAGAATGCCCCAGGGCCATCCCGCTGCCGGCACCGGCTTGAGGCACCTCCACTTCCTCCCAGCCCCGGGGCACCCAGGCTCCACGCTGAGTCCCCAGCAGCCTGGGTGGTGGGATGGGGCAGGGTACAGCAGGATGGGATGCAACAGGCTGAAATGGAGTGGGGTGGGATCAGTGAGACAGGATCAGCAGGGATGTGATGCAGCAGGATGGGATCAGCAGGATGGGATGCAGTGGGATGGGGTCAGCGGGATGGGATCAGCAGGCTTGGATCAGCAGGATGGGATGCAGTGGAATGGAGTGCAGCAGGACTGGATCAGTGCAATGGGGTCAGCATGATGGGATGCAGTGGGAGGGGATGCAGCAGGACTGGATCAGCAGGACGGGATGCAGTGGGATGGGGTCAGTGGGCAGGACGGGATGCAGTGGGATGGGGTCAGTGGGATGGGATGAGGTGGGATGAGATACAGTGGGATGGGATGCAGCAGGATGGGATGCAGCAGGACACAAAACAGCAAAACAGGAGGAAGTGGGATGGGACACAGCAGGATGGGATGCAGGGGACAGGGTGCAGCGAGCCATGACGCAGCAGAGAGGCCAAGCACCTGTGGGGGCCTCCCCAGCCCTGCTGGGAGCCGCTCCAGGAGCAGGGCCCAGCTCTTGCAGCAGCCCCAAGCACTAACTCTCAGCAAACACATTTATTCACGAATGACAAATTCCTGTTCATTAAAGAAGAACATTCCTGATGAGCAATTAAACACCTAAGTAAGCCTCAGGTGGATGGATGGATGGATGG